>JAQFZC010002399.1:0-23317 GCA_034695205.1 Dicyrtoma fusca | reverse complement strand
ACCCACAGTGACTGGTTGAGTCAGGTTGTATGGACCGAAACGGTCAAATCGACCCAATGAATAAATTCATTCATTCACTTCGCCCTGCCATTCTACAAACTTCATCTGCAAATTTACAAGAAAATACGTCACAATGCATCTTCACCGACGATTTAATTTGCACACAATATATACCACTTAACTAATATGTATTTACCCCAGTTTCCTTCGGCATGAGCTTAATTCTAGCCACAAATTCCTTTGCTAGCTTCCCACCGCCCAGAAGTGCAATGGTCCACTTGATAGTCTTGTCAACGGGGTCATAGGTCGTAATTAGGAAGAAGAGGCGACCATGGAATTGGAAGTAGTGGGGTGTCCACATTGGCCTGTCGCCTTTGTCAAGGCTCGTCATGGACACCGACTGAACCACTTCTATGAGAATGGACCCACTGCTATCGTCTGCCAGGCCACTGTCACTCGTCACTTCGTCAAAACTGATGCCAAGGATGGAGTGGACGGAGGATTTCAAGTGCGACAGAATCTCCTTTGGCGTCTTCTTGGCATCACACTTGTAGCCCAGGTGGGAGCAGATGGGTAGCTTTCTATGTAGAGCATGGAATAAAGGGGTTGTATTAAGGCATTTATTATTTTGCACCATTTAAAAGTATTTACATTTGTAGATAATACACTTTGCTTCCTTTGAGAAAGTGTGTACGACCATTTGCATACAGAAATAAGTTAAGAATATACGTAGAACATTATGCACATTTTTGAAAAGATTTAGGTAGAAAAAAGTTCTTCTTTTTATAGGCATATAATCAGGACATTTAGGACGTTGTCAAAAACAGATTAAAAATACATTTTCCACCTCTTCAAAAATATGTAAATAGCACATTTAGCATCTTTTTGAAAACATGTTAAAAAAAAATAGGAGCTTGTAACTTTTTAAAAACCGTGTAAATAGCATATTTTGCGCCTTTTCGAAAACACTTAAATAGAAAACTACAACTTCTTGAAAGCATGCAAATAGAAATCGCCCTTTTTTTGAAAACATGTAAATAGCAAATCTACGTTTTCGAAAACTTGTTAAAAGAACATTTTTAAAAAAGTTCAAGGAAGACATTCTGCAACCTTTCAAAAACCAGCGAATTTAACATTTTGCACCTTGTAAAAAAAATATAAAAAGGAAGTTTTGCAATTTTTAAAATAATTAAAACCTGGAATTTATTATTATTACACTATTACGGACTGGGAGCTGTAAGCCACATAAACAAATGAAACAATAATTATGGTATCGACGATAATTTTCGAAGCCGGAGGTATTTTGCTACGCTTCGACGCCTCTCACGGCAAATAATAATTATAGATTAAAAAAATTACAGTAATTGGTGAGTGTACTGCATTCCTTATTTAAGTGTTTAAAATACGGAAATGGCGCTCTTTGCACCTTTTCAGAAACGGGCATAAAGAGCATTTTGCGCACCTTTTCGATTTCGAAAGCATAGTCATATTTTCATTGCAATTGAATCGCATTGTGGTTGGGGGCTTTTCATAAATTTTATAGCCATTTTTTAATTATTTTGGATCTCCAAAGTTTGCGTCACGTGTGTTAAAGCGTCAAACGCGACAGCTATAAACAAAAACAGACTGAAAAATCCCGAAATGGGGTATGTAATTTATGCAAGGCTTCTTCAGATAAGAGACTGAAAAATGTTTGCATCAACAGTACACAATTGACAATACGCTTATCATTTTGGTATGTATTTTAAAATACAAAATAATTTATTTCATTATACTGGTAACTACTGCAAAACTCGGATTAGTTGCTCAGCGTTTTTAAGTTTTAAATTACTATTTTGTTTATAAAATAAACGCTGATTTATTGCATTTAAGCAGACTCTTGGTCTACAGTGTATGTTTGCTACGAAAATTGTACAATTAGAAGTGAGTAGTTTTTTTTTTATTTATTTAGCATCAATAATTAACTATGTAATCTCATCAAACACACAGTTCAGTAGGAAGCAGCGTTTTCAATAACAACCCCAGCTTCCTTCGCATCCCAGCCAAATTCACCATCCTCATATTTGTTTTGAGACAACTGTAAATGCAATCGCCAATGTATTACCTCATCATTACAATTATTTAAATTATCTTCATTCGGCGACCTGGTCCAACATAATTGCTTCAAGTTATTCAAAGAAATTCCTAATTTAATGTAACTTTCTCTTTTTTGAGGGTCGCACTCATTCTTTAATTCGGCAACGGGACCTTGCCACTCCAAGGCTGCATCCTGAAAAACATTCACATTTAGGAAATTACACCAAAATAATAACCGCTATTGCCTCATTGATTTACTTTAAATAATAAATAAAAATAAAGTCTTGACTCTGTCAAAAATTACCTGTGACTCTATCGGCATCAATTTAATTCTTGCAAAAAACTTTTTGCTTAACTATCCACTTCCCAAATTAACAGCAGCCCACGTAAATAAACCAGTTCTGGCCTCATACTTGGTTATAAGAAAAAACATGTGACCATTGAATTTAATATAATATGGCTTCCACATTATTTCAGCATTAGTCATCATTTCCAGGTCAGAAACATTGCCAAACTGTGTGACTTCTATGGGACAAGACTCAAAAATATTTCCCTTAACGCTTTTGATATCATGGAAAACAATTTGAACTACATCGTGGGCCTTCAAGTGGGTTAGTATTGATTTCAAAGTGTGTTTTTCATCGCAGGCGATGCCCAAGTGGAAGCAGACGGGCAGCTTTCTGTAAATTTTTGAAATTAAATATTGCTTTAAGTGTTTCAAACAGAATATTTTACCGCTTTTGTCTTTTTGTATGTGTTTATGAGCCTCACATTTTCGCCTATTTAAAAATAATAACTATTCCAGCTATCTTGACACCTTTTAACTGTAGTTTTGATGAATTGCACCTTATCAGTTGAAAGTTATGCACGTTCCATGCTCTTAAGACCAACAGATCAACAGGTCCAAAATTGGGTAGACATAGGTAATGGCTTTTTAATCGGGCGATTCACTTAGAAAAGACATATTAAAGATTAAATTTGAATTGTTTAATTAAACTTTGAGCACAGCAGCGGTCAATTTATCATGCCAATTGAAATCACTGTCATCCTCTTGCTGTGCGTAACCAAAAGCTAGTTGCAGCCTCCACTTTATTTCATTATCAGTAAATAGTTGAGCTTCAATTTTCCCTTGTTTTGAACCCACGTCCACGGCTCCACTTAATTGTGGTGTACTTAAAAGCTTCAAGTCTTTTAGCAAAGTATTGAAGTTCATTGAATTGGAGTTTTGACGTTCATTCTCAGAGATTTTATCCTCATTTTTCAACTCTGCTACTGCACCAGTCCATTCGAAGAAGCTAATCTGAAAAATGCGTAATATTTAGAAGGTTTATTTTTACAAGCATTTATTAGTAGTAATTTGTTTATGGTTTGCATGTAACTAGAAGTTACAATAAGTTACCCCTGAATGCCTCGACATCAACTTTATTCGCGTCAAGAATTTTTTTGGTTCCTTTCCCAAGAATGAAATAACCCAGGTGAAACGCTGGTTCCCACGGTCATAATTTGTCGTTAAAAATAATAGTTGGCCCTGAAATATGAAATACACGGGCATCCAAGTTGGCCCTGGCGGGTTTAAATTGTTGCGGATGCCATCGCCTTCCACATCTAGCTGTGACGATACAGCTGATTGGTTGACCTCAACAATGGGAAATGACACATTGTTGTGGGATACGTCGTCGAAATTAAATCCAAGCAACCCATGAGTGGTCTTTAAGTGGTCAAGAATGGATCCCATGGTTTGTTTTGAATCGCATTTAATTCCTAAGCGGTGGCAGATAGGCAGCTTCCTGTGTTCAATTATCGAAAAAGTACTTTTTTAATAAAATTTTATTAGTAATGAATCAAGCAAATCAGCAGCCTAGTTTATTATAAATATTTTACCGTACATAAAGTTGCATTTCCATTTATGTCCGGCAAACTCATTGTATTTCAAACGGACTCTACATCCTTCCTCATAGTTCCGACAGCAAAAGGTTAACTTCATTACAATTGACTCCAGAATTTTGTTTCGGATTTCCTTCCCCTGTGGTAGGTCATCACGACAAATAGGACAAGTTTTAATTTTCAATTCACACTTTTCGCACAACATGTGTCCATTGTAGCACTGATAGATCGGGGGAAGGAGGTACTTCATGCAAATTGGACATTCGTAGGTTTTACTGGGCCTAGGGGAATCGGAGGCTATGCAGAAAGTAACGAATTACTAATTATTGCTTTTTAGCACGATATGACCACTATGATGTAATTAAATAAATAGTTTTGCTAATAAAATTTAACTTACCATCAGCAATACAAGCCATTGTATTAATGTAATATCGTATTGTATTTCTCTAATTTCGGCTTTTATTATTGTTCGTGTCTGTATAATGCAATGCCCATGGAGTCATTTCAGTTTTGTTACTGATGCGCACTGAACAAGGTATGCAGATACAAAGATGTGTTTCGTGTTTCGTTTAATTTCACCCTTACTGATTGAGGCTAAACCTAGTATCTGCATGTTATTTAATTGTAAATTGTATTGACTAAGCCGCTTTTGACAGATATAAAAGATAATGCAGTGAATAGCTATAGTTACCTCCCCTGATGAAAGTTCAAAATTGTGCTAGAGCATTGTGCAGCAATACTGATAAACTGTAACGGTCGAGTGTAGATTAGTATGCATTATTTAAACAAAAAAGTAAATAGAGCACACATATGTAGAAGTACAAAAAATACACATACCTATTTACATGCATATAAAACACGCCTCAAATTATATTTATTATATCAACTGGATGAGATAAAACAATGTTTAGAGAATTGGTATTGCAAAATGTACATATCGTAGGTCAAAAGGCAAAATGGGTCATCTCCACGAACCGTTGAATACAAAGTGGTGCAAATCCTTGCTGCGTGGCCTTGACCACATTGCTGTTAGGAGTTTGTAAATATGGACTACTTGCTTATATAATAATATAATAGGTCTACAGCTGCTTTTGAAACACAATTTACAATTTCGAAATATATTTAAAAGGGTTAACAAAGCATGCTTTTTAAAAATCAGCTAGTCTAGTCAAGTCAAATCAAATCTTCTGAAAGGGCCGACTAGTCTAGTCAAGGCTACAGTCAATCCTAGTCTAGTCACGACTTTTGACTAGACTAGGGCAGCACTGTAAACTTGCAATACAGTGTATCCTTTTAATTTCTACCCTCCCCTTTCCTAACGTATATACAAAATATAATAAATTGTGTTTCTTATGCATTAAAATTAACTATTTATACCTCGGCACTCACCCGAAATATAAACATAAGAATTAAAAACACTAATTTTTTTATTACAAGAACGACAAAATTACCTAATAATCATAAGTGTTGAATGAAGCTCATTTAGCTAATATAGTGCTTTGTTTGCATGTAAATTGTTTTAGGATTTAGCTGGACCGTTAAATAACATATTACCTATATTGCCATGGAATTTTTGGCTTTTGATTGATTTGAGAAACAGCAACATCAATAAAATGAAGTTACATTTAATAATTTTCAAGAAAAGTTTTTATTTGATTCGTAGTAACTAATAATTTATTGCATAATAAATGCCGTAAAATGTGTTTAATTTAAAGCCGTTTGGCATTTTACTGTTAGGTTTAATGCAGTGTTGCAGATGCTAGGTTGGTTTATTCTAGTTTACAACTTTCTAATTTCCCTGTTCCCGCCTTCTGCGCTCTAGCCTTTGCCTTCGCATATAGGCCACAACATTCTCCTGCTGACTCGTACTGGCCGCCCCTCCCCTCTCAGTCGAGAGGGTATTTTGATTATTTTGAAGCCTCATTAAGTTAAGGACATGCGCCATCGCTTCTGCGTCGCTTCTAGATGCAAGGCCCTGCGCAAGCGCGTGATGCGGGAGACTGTTAGTGTTGCTTTGACCCGCGTAGTTAAAGGGATTTGAAGGGACGGGACCGGGGGAACCTGCACCACTGTAAGCATGCGAATGCGCAATCGATTTCAAACCGCCTCCCTCCGCCGCCATTAGCAATGACTGCCGCTGTCTTTCATAGAAAATGACGCTGTCCATCACAACGCCTGCCATTTTCTCCCGCCATTCAAAATTTGAATTTTCTTCCTTTTTTAGCTGCGCGAATCGTATTTGCAGGCGCCAGTTTACAAAAATTTCTTCAGTCACCGTCGTGTCCTTCTTCAATGGAAGTGTGGGCGTTTGCGCGGGCGACGTTGACTGGTCCTTTTTTAGGGTTGACGTTTGCGCGTGCGCGGAAGTGGAAGTGGGCGCATACGCAGAAGCATACGCACTACCGCTCTTAGCCTTGGTTTTCTCCACATTGCATAGTTTTATGAGGTTTTTTAAAGAAATGTTGAAATGCATGATTATGGGCGGGGCTTGATTTTTGGCGGGTTTTGCGGGAGGCGTATTTTTGAGGTCAATTACTTCGCCCTGCCATTCTACGAATTTCATCTGCAAATTTACAAGAAAATACGTCACAATGCATCTTCACCGACGATTTAATTTGCACACAATACAGACCACTTAACCAACCACATATTTACCCCAGTTTCCTTCGGCATTAGTTTAATTCTGGCCACAAATTCCTTCGCTAGCATCCCGCCGCCCAGAAGTGCGATGGTCCACATGATAGTCTTGTCAACGGGGTCATAGGTCGTAATTAGGAAAAAGAGGCGACCATGGAATTGGAAGTAGTGGGGTGTCCACATGGGCCTGTCGCCTTTTTCCAGTCTCGTCATGGACACCGACTGAACCACTTCTATGGGAATGGACCCACTGCTATCGTCTGCCAGGCCGCTGTCACTCGTCACTTCGTCAAAACTGATGCCAAGGATGGAGTGGACGGAGGATTTCAAATGCGACAGAATCTCCTTTGGCGTCTTCTTGGCGTCACACTTGTAGCCCAGGTGAGAGCAGATGGGCAGCTTTCTGTGTGGAGCATGGAATAAAGGAGTAGTATTAAGTCACTTATTATTTTGCACCAAAAGTACTTATATACGTATATACATAAGTAGATAATACACTTTGCTTCCTTTGAGAAAGCGTATACGACCATTTGCATACAGAAAAAAGCAAACAAAATAGAACATTACGCACATCTTTGAAAAGGTGTAAGTTGAAAAAAGTCCATCGTTTCATAGAAATATAATCAGGGCACTTAGCACCAATTCGAGAACAGATAAAGAGTACATTTTCCACATTTTCAAAAACATAAAAAGTACATTTTCCATATTTTCAAAAACAGATAAAAAGTACATTTTGCATATTTTTGGAAACATTAAAAAAACGTATTTTGCAAATTTTCAAAAAAGTAAAAATAGCATATTTTTTTATCTTTTCGAAAACACGTTAATCTCAAATTCGCCTTCTCAAAGCTATGCAAATAGAAATCCCACTTTTTTGAAAACATGTAAATAGCAAATAAGCCTTTTGAAAACAGGAAAATAGCAAATCCACCTGTTCGAAAATTTCACTATTACGGACTGGGAGGTGTCAGCCACATAAACAAATGGAACAAAAGGTATCGATTTTAATTTTTTGGGAATGTGTATAACTGGGCTTCGACGCCGCCCAAGGCTAATGAGAATTTTAGATTAAGACAAAAGACAAGATGATGAAAAGATTTCTTGCATTACCTAACTGTTTAAAATATGGAAATGGCACTCTTTGCACCTTTTCAGAAACGTGTATAAAGAGCATTTTGAGCACCTTTTCGAAAGCATATAAATAAGAATTGAATATTCACGCGAATTGGCAGTCCCAGCTGTGCTCCTCGATCTCATTGAACTGGAGCGTCGCCGTGCATCCCTGGTCGTAGTTCTTGCAGTCAAAAGTGAGTCCCACCACAATCCCCTCTAAAATCAAACTTCGGATCTTCCTCGTTTTCGGAAGTTCATCTCGACAGACGGGACAAACTTCAATCTTGGGCTCGCATAAATTACAGATGGGATGTCCATTGTAGCACTGGAAAATGGGCGGAAGCATGTAATCCATGCAAACGGGACATTCGTAGTTGGTCTCAGTGGTAGACTTTCCATCACAGGCCTCGCTTTCCTCTGTAATTAAATTAATTATTAAAGTTTTTAAATACATAGTCTTTATAAATACCAGAATATGGAACAAAATGTTCTTTAACTTACAGTAAATTAAATAAAATAATTAATTAAATAATAATACTAATTTGAAGATTCCGGCTTACCAGTCACAGGATCGTCTACTTTTCCTTCTTCCATCGTCACTTGAATTGTTGACAGTATGTAATACAGAGCGTGAATTTGAAACTAAAATAGTTGTAGAGTACCTATTTCATTTATTATTATTATTTAAATTAATTTAAATGAAAATAATATTCCTTCTGTTGGCCACCACATAATAATATTCTATGCGATAGTAAATGTTGCAGATTTGTGAAGGTATTAACATCACTTGACAGGACGCGTGATTAGATTTGAACTTTTATTTTGCACATTTAACTGTAGTGGTCGGCATTAGATAACTTGCTAATATTTGCATTGCAATTGAACCGCATTGTGGTTAGGGGCTTTTCATAAATTACGTTAACATTTTTAAAACATTTTGGACCCCCGTAATTTGCGTCACGTTTGTTAAAGCGTCAGACATAATTTGTGAAAACCCCCGTTTGAAAGTACTGCATAGCTCTAATTTTACTAGCATGCCTTTCTAAAGTGCTATTAGTTCATAACTTCATTGCTTGTCATCATTAAAGTGAGTCATGTTGCAATTAGGCGTAGAACGTCTCTATACTTCTGTAAAACGAATTAAAAACGTTTATCGGTAATAAAACTCATTGACGCTCGCATAAATTACGTCACAAATACTAGTATTTGTATTATTTATGAGCTTAAAGGACCTACGACTTCTCGTAAAAAGAGACTTTGAAACATGGAGATGGAGTAGAGGTAATTTATGCAAGGTTTCCAAAGATAAAAGATGGGAAAATATTTGCATCCGTGGTATACAATTGACAATAAAGGCTTATCATTTTTGTATGGATTTTAAAAAACAGAATATTTTATTCTATTATATATACTAGTGGATACCGTAATACACTGATTAGTTGCTAAGCCATATGTTTAAATTAAAATTCCCATCTTATTTACAAAATAAAAGATAATTTAATGCAATGACGCAGCTCTTGGTTTGTACTGTATTTTTGGCGGTAAAATTATACAGTTAGAAATTAATAGCTGTTGAATTTGTTTCAGTAGGAAGCAGCGTTTTCAATCACAAAACCAGCTTCTTCCGCATCCCAGCCAAATTCGCTATCTTCATATTTCTTTTGAGAAAGCTGCAAATGTAATTTCCAGCTTACTATCCCATCATTCAAATCATTTAAATTACGTTCAATCGACGATCTGGACCAACAAAATTGCTTCAAATGTTCAAAAGAAATCCCTAATTTAGTGTAACTTTTACTTTTTTGGGGGTCGCACTCATTCTTTAATTCGGCAACGGGACCTTGCCATTCCAAAGACGTATTCTGAAACACATTCAAGCCAAAGCACCAAATTGATTACGTAATTCTTTACTGTTTTGCTTTTAATATTAAAAAACAACTAAAATATTTATTTGTTAAAAAATTACCTTTAAATTAATCGGGATTAATTTAACTCTCGCAAAAAACTGCTTGCTCAATTTCCCACTGCCTAAATTCACGGCAGCCCACGTAAATAAATTATTTTTTCCCTCATATTTAGTTACGAGAAAAAAACTGTGGCCATTGAATTTAACATAGTATGGCTTCCACATTAAGATTTGGTCACTGGCCATCATTTCCAGATCAGAAATGATGGCAGACTGTGTAATTTCTATGGGGCAAGACTCAAAAATGTCTCCTTTATCGCTTTTGATATCATGGAAAATAATTTGGACTATTTCGTGAGCCTTCAAGTGGCTTAGTATTGATTTCAAAGTGTGTTTTTCATCGCAGTCAATTCCTAGATGGAAGCAGATGGGCAGCTTTCTGTAAATAAATTTCGGAATTAAATAATGTTTTAAGTGTTTTAAACAGAATATTGTACCGCTTTAGTCCTTTGCTATTTTTTTGTTCTATTTACGCAAATTGGCAGTCCCAGCAATGGTCCTTAATGTCACCATATTTCAATTGCGCTAGACATCCTTGTTTCCTATACGGGCAATCGAATTCTAGCTCCATAACAACCTCTTCTAACATCCGGTTTCGAATCCGTTTGGACTTTGGTAGTTCATCTTTACATTGAGGACAGATGACGCATTTGGCTTCGCAGTGGTCACAGAGTGTGTGCCCGTTAAAACACTGGTAGATTGGCGGTAGTAGCCGCTCCTTGCATAGGGGGCAGAAGTGGGTTGGGTCCGTTTTGAAATTGGCGCCGGACTCAATGGCATAGAAATTTGAAAGTTGTAATCCTAAAATAAGTAAAATAAATAATTTTTTTTCGACTCATCGTTAATTTAGGTGTAAACTTACTTGTTTTAGTAGCTACTTGCACCACCACTCGAATAACTGCTGCCCCTGCTGCGGCAGTGTTTAAATTTCCCATAATTTTCTCAATAATTTCCTGCCAGTTTTTTAAGTAAATGTCAAAAATTGCTGGATTCCTAATAGTTATTGCAGAGTGCTCAATTTGGGTGACCGTGTCTATTAAACAATTATCTCACCTGTAAAGATCAATAGTTTACTGCTATCTTTCTACGGATGAATAAAAATACAAAAATCCTTAAGCTGGCTGGCTTCTCTAATCTTTAATGCTAAGCCCGTGGTGGATTAAATTCCATTTTAGTTATGTCAGCTCAAATATATTTTTCAAGGCTCAAATTGTATTGCTATTTAAAAGTTAATAGTAATAATTATTGCAGCTACCTTGGCGCCGTTTACCTTTGATTTTAAAGAGTAAATCCTACTTTAATTGGAGTTCATATCTTCTTTTATTACCAATAAATAATACCAGTACGCCTGCAATAAATTATTGTTTACTGGTTCTTTAATCCGCTGATTCACTATAGTAAATACAAATTAAAGAAAAATTGATTTAAAAATTGGTTTAATTTTTTAATTAAACTTTTAGCACAGCGGTTGTCAATTTATCATTCCAGCTGAAATTACTGGCATCCTCATGTTGTAAGTAACCAAAGGATAATTGTAGCCTCTACTTTATTTTATTGACAGCAGGTAGTTGAGCTTCAATTTTTCCCAGTTTTGGAGCCACGTCTACACCACTACAAGAAGAGGCACTACTTAATTGTGGTGTAATTAAGAGGTTCAAGTTTTTTAGCGACGTATTGAATTCCATTTGATTTGAGTTTTGATGCTCATTTTGTAACTCTGCTACTGGACCAGTCCATTCAAAAAAACTAATCTAAAAAATACAAGGGCGGCATTTTTTAAGCAATAATCTTACAGTACTATTAATATTTAATGATTTTTGGTTTACATAATAAATGTACGTTGTAAGCTAAGCTACCCCCGAATGCCTCGACATCAACTTAATTCGAGCCAACAATTTTTTTGGTTCCTTTCCCAAGGATGAAATATTCCAAGTAAAATGCTGGGCCACGCGGTCATAATTTGTTGTTAAAAATAATAGTTGGTTCTGAAAAATGAAATAAACGGGCATCCAAGCTGGTCCTGGGTTGTTTAAATTGTTGCTGATGTCCTCGTCGTCTACCATTAGCTTCGACAAAACAGCTGATTGGTTGACCTTAACAATAGAAAATGACACATTGTTATTGGATACATCGTCAAAATTAAATCCAAGCAACCCGTGTGTGGTTTTTAAATGGTCAAGAATCGTTCCCATGGTTTGTTTTGAATCGCATTTAATTCCTAAGCGGTGGCAGATGGGTAGCTTCCTGTGTGCATTTACCGCAAAAACATTTTTTTAATACAAAATTTATTACAGTAACAAAACTAGCAAGTCGACAACCTTTATTTAAAAATTCTACCGCACATAAAGTTGCATTTCCATTTATGTCCGGCAAACTCGTTGTATTTCAAACTGACTGTACACCCTTCCTCATAGTTTCGACAGTGAAAGGTTGACTTGATTACAACTGACTCCAGAATTTGGTTTCGGATTTTTTTCTCTTGTGGTAGGGTATCACGACAAATGGGACAAGTTTTAAATTTCAATTCACACTTTTCGCACAACATGTGTCCATTGTAGCACTGATAGATTGGGGGAAGAAGGTACTTTAGGCAAATTGGACATTCGTAGGTTTTGCTGGGCCTGGGCGAATCGTACGCTATGCATGAAGTAACGAATTACTAATTATTTCTTTTTAACACGATATGATCACTATAATGTAATTAAATAAAAAACTTTGCTAATAAAATTTAGCTTACCATCAGACATGCAAGCCATTGTAATATCGTATTGTTGTACCCTTATTTCAGATTTGTATGTTATTCGTGTCTGTGCTATGCAATGCCATTGGGCTTATTTCAGTGTTGTAACTGATGCACTGAACGAGGTGTGTTTTGTATAATTTCACACTTACTGAATTAGACTAAGCCTAGTATCTGCATTTTATTTAATTGTAAATTATATTGACTAAGCTGCTTTTGACAGATATAAAAGATAATGCAATGAATAGCTGTAGGTTATCCCCTGATGGAAGTTCAAAATTGTGTTAGAGCATTGTGCGGTATTAATGAGCTGTAGCCGTCGAGTGTAGGTTAGCATTCATTATTACAACAACAAAATAAATAGAGTAAGTACAAATCAAAGTACAAAAAACAAGTACATTGAAATGAAGAACATTTACAAGTAATTGTATAAAATAGGCAGCAAATTTTATTTATTATATCTATTTAATGGGGTAATACAGTATTCAGAAAAAAATTGCAAAATGTAGATATCGTCGGTCAAAGGGCAAAATGGGTCACATCCGAAAAAAACAAAAGCGAACTGTTTCATATCCACGAACCGTTGAAAACAAAGTGGTGCAAATCCTTGCTGCATGGCCGCGTATGGTATGAGTATGGACCACTTTTCTTTTAAGGGTCCAAAAATAATGACTACCAATTTTGTTTTAGTGTTATTTGGGTGTAACCCATTTTGCCTCTTAACTGACGATATTGGCAATCACATAGTAACTCGTATTCTTAGATTCTTACAATATCGGGGCTGTATAAAGGCTCTGTTAAAAGTCATTTATTCATTAAACACTTGTGTATGTAATATCTGAAATTCATCAAAATTTTCTTCAAAATTGAAGTGTGGTTTTTATTAGGATGAAATTATAAGAAAATATAAACACATCACAATTCGGATCGCAGAAGGTTGTTTGTATTATTAAAAACAGTATAATATTTAGTTTAGTTTTCAAAATTAAAGGCTCTTAGGACTTGTCCCATTGCCCTTTTATTAAAATTTTGCTCTTTGTATTGTACAATCTGTTATTTTTAGAGTGAGGATTAATATTTAACATTAATTTACTTATTACCTATTTATTATTTTATAGTTATAGTTTACTTAATTTAATTTTTAATGCCCTGGGTATTTGTACCCTTACATAATAGTGTGAAGAGAAAGTAATTTATTAGATCTAGTGGATAGTTCTATGTTAGATACCTAGATTGTAGTTTCTGTCCGATAAGATGGCAGGAGACACCAATAGTAATTCCTCTGAGGAGGTGACGTTGGAGCTCAGTATAATATTCATTTCTAAAGTATCAACACAATTTTGTAATAACTTCAATTTTTGTTCAAACGTGATCGTGTAACACGCAATTTTAACGTAGATGTCGAGCATTTCACTGATTTCAAGTTTTGTTTTATAAAATATGTAAAAAATGTTCAAAAAACGTGAAAAACGTAATCTTGCAAAGGGTTAAAATTGAATCATCCGAATTCAAATAATTCGCATTTTACATACAATCAGCTTTAACGTGATACATCACACCCCACCGCTTAAAGTGAGTGTCATGCTCTATTTCGGTTTAAAGGTTTTCAAAATTGTAGAACCAAAGGGGCGAAGCACATGTTTTGCCTAAAACTTATCGTGTGGCACACCATTTTAATGGAAAGGGATATGAAATTACAGATCTAAGATTATTTTCAGCACACAATTTGAAAATGTTGAAGTATTCGCAAAACTATTTAAACAACGTTTAAAAACCCAACTGTTAGTAGCTTAAAATTGAATCAAAGTTCATTAAGAAACTCGAAAACCATACATGCAATTCCATTTCAAATAGTGTGACGAGGATATGATAGGTCAATAGCTGCTTTTGAAACACAATTTACAATTTCGAAATATATTTAAAAGGGTTAAAAAAGCATGCTTTTTAAAAATCAGCTAGTCTAGTCAAGTCAAGTCAAATATTCTGAAAGAACCGACTAGTCTAGTCACGTCTAGTCAATCCTAGTTTAGTCCCGATTTTTGACTAGACTAGGGCAGCACTGTACACTTCCAATACAGTGTATCCTTCTAATTTCCAATGCCCCTCCAAATCTAGTTATAAAATATAGTAAATTGTGTTTCTTATGTATTAACATTTATTTTAACAACTATTTATACGCCGTCACTCATCCGAAATATAAACGTAAAAGCAATTAAAAACAACAACTTTTTTATTACGAGACGGACAAAATTACCTAGTAATCATAAGTGTTGAATAAAGCTCATTTAGCTAATTGTGCTTTGTTTGCATGTAAATTGTTCTAGGAATTAGATAGACTGTAAAATAAAATTTTAATTACCTATGTTGCCATGGAACTTTTAGTCTTATGGTTTATTTGTAAAACAACAACAAAAATAGAATAAAGTCACATTTATTAATTTTCAACACACGTTTTTACTTCCTAGCTGATTCGTAATAACTAGTAATTGCACGAAATATTCTGTTAAATGTGTTAAATTCAAAGCCGGTTAGTATTTTACTTTTACTGGGTGTCACCCGGCCTTGCACATGCAGTACTGGTGTCTTCAATACAATTTTTTTAATTTCCCTGTTCCCGCCTTCTGAGCTCTAGATTTTGAAGCCTCATTAGGTTAAGAATATGCGCCATCGCTTCTGCGTCGCTTCTAGATGAAAGGCCCGGCACAAGCGCCTGATGTGGTAGAATATTAGTGTTGCTTTGAACTGCGTAATTAAAAGGATTTGAAGCGACGGGACCGGGTGAAGCTGCGCCTTTGTAGGCATACCCATGCGCATGCGCAATTCAAAATTCGTGAAAAACGCAATCTTGCAAAGGGTTAAAATTGAATCATCCGAATTCAAATAATTCGCATTTTACATGCAATCAGCTTTAACGTGATACATCATACGTCACCGCCTACAGTGCGTGTCACGCTTTATTTCGGTTTCAAGGTTTTCAAAATTGTTGAACCAAAGGGGCAAAGCACCTCTTATGCCTATAACTTATCGTGTGCACACTATTTTGAAAGAAATGACGATGAAATTACAGACCAAATTATTTTCAGCACATAATTTGAAATAATTGCAGTATTCGCAAAACTATCTAAACAACGTTTAAAAGCCCTACTTTCAGTAGTTTAAAATTGAATCAAAGTTTATTAAGAAACTCGTCAAAGTTCATACAATTCTATTTCAAATAGTGTGAAGAGGATATGATAGGTCTATAGCTGCTTTTGAAACACAATTTACAACTTGGAAATATTGTTAGGTGAACGGAGAGTCATCAGAGATTCACTGTATGAATCTATGGTCACTTACATGTACGCAAGCCTTTTGTAATGCCTCGCATTATAAATGATTAGGTCTTGTAGACTCCCATGCACCTTTGCAACTTAAAATTTAACTCATCTCGAACGGATGAGAGTTGTTTTGATTATTGGCATTTTTACATTATAAACATTTAACTCCAACCGAACTCTCTTGATAAAATAAATAGCAAGAATAAATCAATCTTTATTCCGATTTCAATCCTCCAACACTTTTCTCTCTTGACTTGATCTTTAATTTCATTTTGCTTAGGCTTTCTAACTTTGATTCTCATTTTTAGTTTAGCATTTTCATATTTCAACTTTAATTACACGAGTAGATAGCTACGCCCGCTAAGAAACAAACCGTATGACATTTATAGTATAGGTTACTTCCATAACCATGACAACATATGTAAATGGGTTACAAAAGCATCATAAAATCAATGTCTATGAGTTAAAGACTAAAACAACCTCGCAATGCTGCAACGAAGGTCAAGAAACCTCCTTTTCTGTTACAACAATTCTACAGTACATTCCGCTATTACTAAATAAAATACATTACAAAAATCATACTGAAGCATCCGCAAGAGTTAGCCACTCAAACCATGCATTTCATGGAAGAACATGTTGCACGCAAACAACGAAATATGACTATTCCTTTGAATTGATATCGTTGGTGTGTCAATTGACGTTTGGGTTCGCCACTGAATTTTTAGATCAAGATTTATTTGTATAACAATCAAAACAGCCGCAATCTCAAATATAAATCTTTACTAGTTTAAGAACAGGCTAATATCATCACGAGCAACAAGAAAATGGCAAATTACTCTCAAATTTTTATCCGCTAAGTACAATATGGAACAAAACAATCAAGAGGTTAACCGACAAGAACAC
This sequence comes from Dicyrtoma fusca, assembly GCA_034695205.1. Lineage (NCBI taxonomy): Eukaryota > Metazoa > Arthropoda > Collembola > Symphypleona > Dicyrtomidae > Dicyrtoma > Dicyrtoma fusca. The sequence continues at coordinate 6,681 of JAQFZC010002399.1, read as the reverse complement.
AAAGAAATCTGTTTTATAATTATTTTAGCAAAGATAGCTTTAAGAATAGCACAAGCTATATACCATTAACTTATTCTAGACACGATAGACTATTTCTAGTGATTGCATGGCATTCGTTATACCAGACAACTTAATTTAATTTTCTGGTGCGGCTAAGTACGCCGTTTCTTGTCTACTAATACATAAGAATGATTTAAAAAGAAAAAATATCGTTGCAATTTTATACAAAAGCCATTTGTATGAAATCCTCTCATAATTTCCACTAATACCCGAGAACCCAACATTTCAGACACCCATGTACACTTCATGTACTTTACTGTATTCGCTTGAACTATTTACTATTATTCCTAATACATATCAATTGTATACTAATTGAAAGGAAATATTAAATGCTTCAATCAAATCCTTCCATAGCGTAGGCGTCAGACCTCAAGAGAGCGTATTGCGCTAATTGAAATAAATAATAAATAATGTAAAGTACTTGAAAGCCGCCCTGAGTAGAAAACAAATACTACATTTATTTTTTGGTTCTTTTAACAAAACCCTTATCAGTGAATTTTAGTTTTTGATGCTAGTATTTACTCGTAAAATTACAGTTAACCTAAAAGGGGTCATAACGTTTATATGAAGCGGTTAGCTTCAAAGATAAGCTCGGAGTACGATGTGTTACATGTATGTGGTGGTTTGCTTATAGCTGGGGTACAAAACAAGTGCAGTATAATGTATTTAAACAGGAGTATAATTCAGTTAATCACACTCAGAATGCCTAAAGTATTCTCTTTTCAAATCAAGTCAAAAACTAATTTTGATTTGTAATTGTGGTAAATATACATCCCCTTCAAATGATGATTTACCTTTAAACGTATGTTGCAAGCACGACGGTATGTCTGTTGCACATAGGTTAATTCTAGAGCTAAAATGCTGTATGAGCATTTTAGGCCTAGATGAAATTCGTGATTCGGTAATCAGTTTAGATCCGTAAGATTAAATGTTAAGGTATCATGTGACACGCCATCGGCAGGATATTGATGAGGGTGGACGTGACTATAGTTACACGGTCAGCAGGAACTTGATAATCATAACAAGCTTCCTAAGAGGGATCCAAGAGTACAACCAAGGCATGATGGTGACTTAGTTAAATTCGATGCCAGAGAATCTATAGATGACCGAATTCGCACGCAATTAATTACTGACAATTTACGTCAAGCCGCTCAAGGTCAAGACAATTATCGGACTCGTCATTGTAGACAAACCAAACGACCCGCTAATTACAGGAACTTCCAGCGAATGAACGTAGCATTACAACAAGAAGACAAAGTCAATCCATTACAACAAATAATTACCAAATGCGAGCAAATGGAACTGGAAGAGGCTGAAGCTGCACAAGAAATCCAACTTACCCTTCCAATGACTTTTGATGAAGCGATTCACAATCCACACTGTGCAGAATGGGAAGCTGCAATGGCACGAAACATCTGCTCCCTATTGGCCCACGATACCTGGGAACTTGTGAAATTACCACCCAAGAGCACTACAATTCTCGGAAATAGATGGGGTTTTGCCGAGAAGAAAGAGACTTTTGACAATCTTTACGGTACTTTCAAGGCTCAACTAGTGGCACAAGGATACAAACAGGAGAAAGGAATCGATTACATTAAGACTTTTGCTCCCGTTGCGAGATATGAAACCATCCTAGCTGTAGTAGCTGCTGCTGCAATAAACAATTTAACCATGTGGCAACTCGATGTAAAGATGACTTTTCGCAACAGTCCCTTAGAAGATGACGTATACATGCGACAGCCCAGTGGTTTTGAAACCGCTGACAAAAGAACTTACGTGGTGAAACTTAAGAAGGCTATTTATGGTCTCAAGCAAGGCTCAGCTGATTGGTATAAAGAGCTGACAAGATGTCATGAAGCTGCAGGGTTCAAGAGAAGTTTCTATGACCCATGCCTATTCATCATACGCAAGCCCAATTCCGATTCCTACATATGGATGCCTATCTATGTAGATGAGTTTGATGGCCAGTAATGACGTCGAATTCATGCAAGGAATCGTAGATGTGATTGCCACCCCGTACAAGTTGAAAGTGTGCAAGACACCGAAAAAATTCCTAGGCCTGGAATTCAACATTAATGCACATGGCATAGGACTTTATCAAGACTCCAATATACAACAAGTTTTACTCAGATTTGGAATAAAACAATGCAATACAAAATTCATTTCTATGATGCCTACCAGAGGACCCACGGCACACAATATTGGCCCCAACAAGTCGGAGTAGGAGAGCAAAGCTAAGATGGTCAAGGGCATGAGACAGAAGTTCAAACTTGATCACAGTGACCTGGATAATTTACACAAGCCAAATCATGAAAAGGCTCTTTCTGATGGTGTTTAATACCAGCAAATTATTAGATGCTTACTGTTCATAGCTAGATGTACAAGACCAGACATTGCTTTTGCGGTTTCTTAACTCACTAAGTACATGAGCTGCTACGAGCCCAAGCATTTTGAGGCAGCCAAACAAGTATTACGCTATATTAAGCTCACCAAAACCCTTGGAATCCTTTATTACAAGACAAACAGCAACGCATACAATGTGCTGACTGGCTATTCAGATTCTGACTAGGCGAGTTGTAACTTGAACTATCAATCTACATCGGGCAGCCTCTTCACACACAATGGTACCCCTCTTACCTGGGCATCTACCAAGCAGAAGCTGCATGCACTTTCCTCATGTGAAGCAGAGACAAACGCCGCAGTGGAAACGGTCAAGACGGGATTGTGAACTCTTAACATACTGGCTGACTGCAAGTTAATGCCCCGCTACTACCAAACTTCTATTGAGATAGATAGTCTCAGCGCCATTGCTTTAGCCAAGACACCAGCACATTATTCGAGGACAAGACATGTTGGTCTTTGCCAACATTTCCTTCGTTGGGCGATGCAAGCCAAGTAAATTATTTTAATTCACGCCCCAACTGATCGATTAGTAGTGGATGGACTTACGAAGCCTTTACCCAAGTCACAGTACGAGCCCAAACAAGATTTACTTGGACTCCGAGAACTGAAGTATGCAGAATCACCGGATAATTGCAAGCAACTAGCGAGTAAGATAGTCATCAAACTGACCAACACCAAGATGCTTAGGGCTAATGCAAGTATTCTCAACGTCTTACCAGCTTTTACAAGCACAACCATTACCTTCTTTTTGCTGTTCACTATGATTTTGGGTGACTGACTCTAAGAAGGAACTTCTGTTATTTGGCGACGATCTGGCAAACCAGCTGTCACGGAATACCACTCTGTAAACCTCAAGATAAAATTGGTTTCTCTGTGAAATCTTCTCACATTTGATGCCTCATCCGCCAACGAGAAAGAACAGAAACTCATAGCAAGATCTCAATACCAACTATTTCTTAGTGAGCTCGAGAGAACATGCCCCAAGAATAAATTCTCAATTGATCGAAAACGATGAGTTATACTTACCGCGATTGGAATACTCATGATCTTTGCAGTTTCTAGCGCAGGACTAGGACTTTCCTGGAGCATAGATCACAAAATGTCTAACCTACAATTGACACAACATGAAATCAAATCCATTATCGATGGGCTTGAATGCCGTATGTTCGTCCAGCAACAAGAGCTGCGAGTCTTCCAAAAGGACATTACCAAGATGTAACCCATTAATGATATCGCTTCCAATGTTTACCTTTACAATGACCAGGCGACGGAACTACAATACTTACTGTCATACATCGCATCTAAGCTGAACATTGGCCGTACAATCCCTAGGGACATGAAACCGACCTAGGTCGCTAACAAAATGAACGCAAGATTGTTTAATTTCTTAAACATCACCCTACCCTGTGGACTGGACTGCCCATTAGAGTACGGCGATCCGAGACGATGTTTCCCTACTGAAGATGGACAATGTGTTTTCTTCGAGTTTTCAGTTCCGATGGTTAATCCGAATATTACCATTCTGTAGGCCGATCCTTTCATTATTAAACACAACATACCAGGCAAGACACGTAAAGTGAAGTACATAGGCCCTATGACCGCCTTAATCTCACCACATGAGGACTGTTTATACGTTACCGATCCACAAGTGGAACCCAGAGGCAAGATGTTAGTTTCTCCAAGGGGAACCTGCTTAGACCGGCTATCGTTCAACAATGAGTCCACACACTTCGAGCTAGCAAGCTGTTCAGACTCCGTCAAGGGGGATGGAGCAGATTTCGTACAAGTAAAAGCGTACGATAATTGCTATTTTATTTATTTCCCAAATGCTACTATCAAGACAGGCAATACAAGAGCTACAGTATGTTCTAACCATGTGTTCACCTTACCATTAACCAGCACGTTTACCCTGAACAATATTACTTACAAGGGGGATATGATGGATCTGATGTACAATGATGCCAAGCCCGAGTACATTCCTGAGAAAATAAGATGGCATTTGACTCCGCATTTAGACTACGACAGTCCCAAGATGAACATTCCACCATTTCTAGAAAAGGATTTTCATCAATAGGAAGCATATGACGACAGAGATTTCTTCTCAGAGATACCCTGGATACTAGTTAGTGTCTGCTTCCTGATATTTCTATTTTGCTCCAGGAGGACAATCTATGCCATCATTATTTACTGCATAGACAGATCTAGACGACTACATTCTACATACCAGGCAACCTCACAGGTTTCTCCACCTAGACACTCTCCTCCACATCATCAATCCGAGCCACTAGTTAATCACCAGAATCGATTGAGATGCCACCAGCTGTGAGACCAAGAACAATGTCTAACCAGGAAGACTACTCGAGATCAGTACAATCACCCAAGCAAAGGCGCTTCCTATTCAGGAAGAAGACCACCAAGACCAGTCCACCGTTTGTTCAACCCCTCCCAATTATTTTGCAGAGCGACTGGACAAGCAGGCACGAGCACCAGAGCAACAGAACAAGTTGACTGCACCTTACCTAATAATAATAAAAAGGCACAAGGCGTACAGCGCAACGAGCTTCTCAAGGAAATGGGGATCATGAGCCTAGATGGATCCGTTCCACCTAACAAGCTCAATTACGACGGCACCCTGATAATTACCTCCATCACTCACAAGAGCACTGGAGATGTTAATGAAGAAGAAGGAGGATGCAGCCAAGAGTCCACAGACGGATAGCTCTTTCGCCTGCTCTTCTACCTTGAACTTCAACGACAATTTATTTTCTTAAAAGACAAGTCCACTCACTTCTTGCATAACAATTTCAATACAATTTATTATTTACAATTTAACCAGAGAATTTATTTGACCATTTAATTCGATACAATTTAATCATACAATACAAGTTCAATTTACAATGTTTTGTGTACCGATATTCCGCTTAAAGGGGGTGTTAAAAGTAAGTTACCTACTTTTACAAGTAACCGTCTATCGGGCATAAACCTTCTTACAGTTTATTGTAGTTGCACTGGCACTCTAACTGTAAGCAGTAGAAATGCTGACCAGACACATTTCTTATAAAATGCACCTGCAAACAATAAACTTACAAGTGTTAAACAAACCACTGAGCAGAGCGGACATATGAATTATTTCTCTCGCATCCTGCATAAAATAGCACTTCGATCACTGCAGGGATTTACCAGGCTTATTTTATTTGTAAGTACAAGCATGCTCGTGAACCTTCGACACAAGTACCTACCCATTAGTTAACACTGAACAGTAATACACTACAAAAATACTAAAAGTTGGTACCACGAACGACACAACTCGCTCTAACTGTTGAACTCAACTAATAACCACAAAACTAAAACCTAGGGCCAATGCAGCACAAACTTTAGTACAGATATGCGTAATTTGTGCACTATTATTAAAGTCCCCACGAATAAGTTGCTTGTGTTTTTAGCTTCGGTAAGGAAATGCAAATACTACCTACAGTTATTGCTTGATTGTAATGCATTTATTTATCTAAAACGTTAAATGGTTTGGCTATTAAATTATTTCTAGTTTGTGCGATCACATTTGTAATAGCATCACAACTTTAATGTGAACCCCTTTTCGGTTCCTTTGATAACTATTTTTGCGGAACTTGCACTTCCAACTGAAAAATATGTAAGTACTAACATCCTGCAAAGAGTTAAGCTCTAGTAAAAAACTAAAAGCGCAGATACAAAGTTTGCATTGTAAACATTTTGAATACATATGCTAACCTTTTTTAAACGGTATTGTATCTACAAAGTTTTGTGCCTTTTCAAAAGTATCCATTTCATATTTTGGCTTTTTTGAAAATGACAGTTTCTTTTTTAACCCTTTTAAATGTTTACTTTTTGTTTTGATCCTTTTACAAATAGTAATTTCCAGATTTGACCATTTTCAGTGTGTTTCTACTAATTTCAAATGGCTTTGAAAACGGTAATATTTTGTACTTAGACCTTCTGAAAATATTACTTGCTAGTTTGAATCTTTTTGAAATTGGCGATTTGTAAAATAAACCCTTTTGAAAAGACGCTTTTTCTTTCCATGGTTTCCTAGTTCCGAATAGTGATGAAGTGATAACTGAATGCGCAACTAGTCAGTAGTACCGAATCACTTGTGTATCTTTTGTGAATGAATGAATGAATGAATTTATTCATTGGGTCGATTTGACCGTTTCGGTCCATACAACCTGACTCAACCAGTCA
>JAQFZC010002398.1:0-23318 GCA_034695205.1 Dicyrtoma fusca | reverse complement strand
ATATATAATTTCCGACAAACATGAGCCACACTTTTAACGGTGCTGGCAAATAGCTGACATTATTCATTACCGTTACATAACTGCTAGAAAATATATAGATATTTATTTAATTACGATGAGCTTTAAGTGGATAACAAAATCAATACGAATTGATAGGCATTTCAAAAGAAACTTGTACTAAAATTTCTGAATTAAACGGCAAATTTAATTAGGTATAGTAGGCATGCACTTTGATGAGAGAGTAAGAATCGACGTGAAATAATTTATTTTTTTCAAAATGTGTTCACTCTCGTTTCGAATCAATGAGAAGGTCTCCTGTGTTCCTTAGGATTTAGTATTTTCGGCATTAACGCTCTACCAACTTTAGAATTTGTTTGTTTGTTCAGAACTTGACAAATGTAGTCAGCAGACGATAGTAGCATTCTTAGGTCAATTCCAGTCTCTATCTCCATACCTTGAAGCATGTAAACCACGTCTTCAGTTGCAACGTTCCCGCTCGCACCTTTCGCGTACGGACAACCACCAAGACCAGCAACAGATGCATCTATGACGGCTATCCCCATCTGTTTTTAAAACAATCCCAATTTGTTTAATTTGTAAAACTCGCATTAATTTATCACACATGTATGTCCATCAGTACGCGGGCAGAATATGAAAAACTGGGAAATAAATAATATGAATTGCAGAGAAAGTTTACCTCCAAGGCAGTTAAAATATTGGGTAAAGCCTGTCCGTAAGTGTCATGACAATGCACAGCAATGGCATGTGGAGGGAGAATTTTCAATACTTCTTGCAGCAAAGCTCTGACAGACCCCGGTGTTCCAATTCCAATCGTATCTCCAAGTGAAATTTCATAGCATCCCAATTCGTACATCTGCCTGGCTAATTTTGCTACAGCTAGAGGAGAAATAGCTCCTTCGTATGGGCAGCCACAAACGCAAGAGATGTAACCTCGCACCCTGATTCCATTTTCTTTCGATAAATTGATAACCTAAGATATATAAAAAATTAGTATACTGTTGATTATCAAGTAAAGATACTTCTTATATATCACAATTTTTTACAGTCAATACCTTCCCTTATTCATGAAATAAAGCCATTTAATTTTTAAAATTTAAAATTTAAAAAGAACGTCAATGGGTAATTTTTTAAGCTTTACTTACGTTTTCGAACCGCTGCATTGACTCAGCAATAGAGCAATTAATATTTTTTTGACTAAAAGTTTCGGATGCTGCACCAAAAATAGCGATTTCTTTGACACCGGATGCAATCTAAATAGATTAAAAACTTAAGTTATCGTTCAGTGGATAAGAATATCCATTAGCATAATGTCAATTAAATATATTGCGATTGCAAGAGAAGGTTGTTCATATATATATGTATGTATAACTCACAGCGGATTCAAGTCCTTTGATATTGGGCACTAAAACTGGGTAGGAAATTCCGTTTCTTTTGTCGATTTGATGAAAAACTGATGAATGATCCCCCATCTGTGGAACCCATTTTGGAGATACGAAGCTACAGAAAATGAATATTACATTATTATAATTATTATTATTTTCCAGTAAAGATTGGACTTTAATTGCATTGCAACGTGTGTATGGATCGAAAACAAACTCAGTCTGATCACTGTGGAAGTGTGTAATTACACACAGCGCTTACAAAATGACCCTTTCAAATACTTTTCCTGTGACCTATATAATGGGCTACAGATTTGCCTGGAATGATTCTAAAGAAAAGTTTAAAAGATCTTGAACAGAAAAATTTTCAATTTTGTCAAATGGCCATTTTCCAAGCTTTATTTTTCATTTCTTGAAATTATTTGCAGATACGTGATTACTCGATTACTGAATCCGCTAAATAATATAGGTAAATTAAATATATTTTATTGTGACAATTTTTTAGAATCACATAGGTAATTTCCGTAAAACCCTTTCAATATTTGCTTTTAAATAACTAAAAAATAAGCTAGGTAATTAAAAGTGATAACAACCGCATGATTTTGTATAGGTAATCCCAAGTATCTAATTACCGGTTTCTTAGTATTCCCCAGGAACATTTTCGTACGTTTGAGTGGAATTCTACGTCAGTAATAACAAGAGCGTAAAATAGAGAAATAAGTAATAAGACTCCATTAAGGAACTACAATTCTTGGAAGAATCGGATACAGCAGTAAGATAATGCCGGTCATTTTTGAATCAATTACCACTGGTAAATACTAATTACTCCTAGAAAGAGTAAGTAATTGTGTAATTTTCAGAGTAGCACAAATATGTATGTACAGTGTGTCGCACTAACAATAAGATAAATAAATACCCTCAAAATGAGTGTTTATCACTGATCGCTTAAGGATTCCCAAGAATGACTAGGACCTACATACCTAATACATTAGACATTACATAATCGCGTGTCTCATTACCCTGTTCGACGCTATCACGTAAATGGACTATTTTAAGACAGGAAGAAAGATAAACTCACCTAGTCACTTCAATGGTCTGCAGTCCCGTCTGTGATAATCGGTTGATAAACTCCACTTTGGATGGTGTTGGGACGATTTCTTTCTCATTCTGAAGTCCATCTCTTGGTCCAACCTCCACTATCCGAACCCGTCTGGGGAAAACAGGGGCGGCCGAGATCCGGAACGGTACCTTTTCGAGCCATTCATGCCATTCATTCCTTCGTTCGTTGATTAATTGAACCAAGAGTGCGATAGTGTTACAAGCATTAGTGCTTGAGGATGCAGAAGCAGTCGCCGGTGCACAAGACAACATGTTCACCTTACTTACTCCACTAATTCCACTTTATTTGCATACAACAAACACCCCACAAGTATTAAACACGTACAGACTTGAAATTATTTAAGATCCTATTACCCTAAAACAAACCAAAACCCAAAAATCCAAAACCAATACAGATTGCAGCTAAATCAGACTCAAATACAATGTTGCACGTGTACTTAGTAGCTATGCCCACAATAAAACTCCAGCCTGGGCAACCTTTTCTCTAAAATTGGTCCGAAACTTATTTAACCGAGTAGGTATGTAGCTTTTCTTAACTGACCAAACAATACAAACTGTTCTTACATACACTCTTTAACTCATTTGCAACGACGTGGAACAAAATATATCTTCGAACAAGGTAGGTTAGTACTTTTCCAAACGTCCACTGTCCGTGTCAGTCAGAACCAAACTGACAAAACAATGCAGAATGCAAATATATCTATTACTTGAGGTAAAGTTAGGTAATGAGACTGCTACCTACGTACAACAGGTACGTTATTGATACCACGTCAATCTAGAAGTTGTACCCAGAAGGAGCAACCCTACGTCACTAACACGGTCCTGTAATTAGCACTGATGAGTTCAAAATAAAAACGTGTAAAAACACTTGAAAAAGACGCAAGAACTTCACACGGGCCGTTTACTACTGTAGGCAAGTTTGTTTACGAAAAACTCAAGTTTCCACTCACTAAACTACCTGAAATTGCATCCGCCCATTCAGAAGAACACATTTACAGGGAACTGAAGATAATCACACTATAATACAGCCTGAGATTAAAAACAGTGTAAAGAGTCATGTACTTACAGCCTCTTTTTACAATTACGTCGAGCCCTGACTGCGTGTGTGTGTACAGACCCGGAGTACACGCTAATAATGACACTAGAGATACAATCTACGACGGCTCTCTTTTGAATCCCATTCCGCAACAACAGATAAATGTATTAAAGGTTTTCGAATTAATTAATACGCAAATACCTATCGTCCGTATTTGCTACCGCAGAGCACACGGAGCACCGTGGGAGTGTCGTCGTAGACAGTAAGGGAAGCAATAAATGGAATAAAGAAAATTCTCAATAGTGCAGGCATATATAAAGGCAGTTGCAAATCCAAATTACTCACAAAATTATTCAATATGTCATTGTGATAGACACGCGACTAAGAGCACACTGAGAACAAAAACTAACCAAAGCTTTGAGCAGCACAGATGATGATTGATGCCTATCTATAAGAATCCCACATGAGCTCAACATTTTTCCTTTGTTGAGCGCAGACCAATGTGTGGAGGAAAAGTGTATTATTGCAACTATCCTGATGCCTCATGACGATAATAAGATCAAGTAAAGCGTTAAAATACATATGAAACAAGCTACTGAAGGGCAAATGAGCAAAAAGTACCACTAGGTACCTTTAAAAGCACATGTTAGATACATAAGTGTGTCAACTACCTACAAGTAAACATGCAGTTACAACAAAGACGCCATTAATTAGAATCGCCGAGCTTTCACAGTCAAGTCCACAAAACGTAGGTATTTACTTATTTAAAATGAACAGGGCGATATTTATGCAATTAAGTTCGTATATAATATCATGGGTCGTTGGATTTGGTAAGAACAGGAATCAACCTAACTAGTAAATGTTTATAGCATTATGATTATGATCTGTCTCACGCTGGAAAAAAAGTGGTTTTGATCGTTTACAAAATGGAACAAAAAAGTCACATTATAAAACTGATTCGGCACAGATTATTATTTCTACTATAGTACGGAGCATGGAACGACAAAATGATAAATCGAACCATCAGATGTTTTCAAGCACCTGATAAAATCGTGGAGGCTGTAGCTGTGATTCACTGTGATGGTGTGATTCTCACTGTACGACGTGAAATGAATATGCCGTCACTTTTTCGACAGCCTCACGTTCGAACATTACCTAGTCTAAACATTACTGTAATGCGTATTTCAAGGCAATAATGCTATCTAATCTTGAAATACCAAGTTTTTTAAAAACCTCCCGATAATTATTGCGAAAACAGCCACACAAAAAAACAATGAATATCTTGTATTTTTGAGTTTGATGTGCTTCGAAAATTCCGTCTTGAAATACAAAAACAAATTATGTAGAATGCATTTATCTAAATCTAAAAGGGATTTAAAGGTTTTATGATAGCATTGCCATAATTTTACACGTCACTGTAAAAGATTTGGTACAAAAAAAATGATTTTACTGCATTTCCTACTTGTTGTTTATACCTTCGATAGCCTAGAGCAAGAAAGGCGATAAAAAAGATGGTAAATATTATGGGATATTTCATTATTCATTATTTTAGGCTTATTATCTTGTTCGCTCACTGAATTTATTCATCACACCGCAGCAGCTTTGACTATTTTCAAATGTTTACAGACATTTTTTGACAGTTAGTATACTTTTGAAGTGAGGAAAGAAGTCAATCACATCACGTAGTAATTGGCTGTCGAACGTGACATTTCGAGCAGTGACAAAAGCCCTGTAACAATCACACCATAAACTCAAGTATCACAACATGATGCAACACGTGTAAAACTAGCTGCACTGAACTGCACTGCAAGTTTGCTCCAATAAACCATGTACAAAGATCATGATTCCCTGTCAGTCTCTATTTAATAAGCTATGATCAAATTAAATTATGTACCTAATCAGTAATTGAGTAATGGGGCATACATTTTGTCCAGCTACTATCCAATTCAGCTTAAGTTAGCATTTCCTTGTTTCCACACGAGAAAAGCACATTCAGCCTTACTACACTTGTGATTATACAGGCATTTTGCTAATGTATCTTAATCACGATCATGTATTAATAGAATGAACACGATAATAAGTTAAATAAAGATGCCTAATTGGCTACCATCTAATCAAAATAACATTATTGCTGACTCCAACCAAAAGCAGAAGCACGATGTACACTATTACATATAGTATTTTAGGTATTTGGATAAACTAAATTGTGAAAAATATAGTGCAGAGAACTTGGTGTGGATTTACATCAATTAATATAACCACAGATTTAAAGTGACACACAATACATAAATACCTACTAGTATGTACACGCATAGCAGTAGGCCAAGGTGGTGGGTGCTTATAATACCAATGTAGGTACATTAATAATGGGTACATATGCTACTGACTGCCTGACAAATTACCCACAATGCACTATTAATAATATTAATTATTATTACTTGTCTTACTGACTGAACACTAAACTTTATCACTTATATTTTTCTATATAAGTAATAAGTAAGTATACCTAGGTATGTAGCTACGTAATATGACGAAACCTCAAAGACGTGTTGCAATGTGAACCAAATTAATTTTATAATGTTACCAGACAAAAATAGGTAAATGTATCCAACAAGTTAGTAAGTATGCCACTTGAATTAAATAAGAAAAAAAAATCAACGCGTAGTATAGTGGTTTCTTTAGGTACACTATATCTCCCATTATGTATATGGGGATACCATCAACCCTACTTTGGGAATTATGTGAGATATGACAATTGATTACACAAGAGCTAGAGAACGTGATGAAAGCCATTAAAGAAAGAGTCAAGATGCTCACAGAAAAGAATGAAAATCTACTACTAGTAAGTATACCAGTAAGTACAAAAAACTTACTCCACAGCTATAGTAATAATACGTAGAAATCTAGAAATATAGTAAGTCGATAAGTTACCTATACAATTATTTAAATAATGATGCTTCCAATTCTACACACACTGAAATTATCTACATAGTTTGAAAGTACCTTTGAACCCTAAAGTGCTTATACTAGATTTATTAGCTGATCATATAAGAAAACAGATTACCGATAAAATAACTTATTACAACTTTCTATCCGTACATCAGCAAAAGTCCTAAGAATGTTAACAGACATGAGAAACTGGGTAAAGGAAAACTTAAAAGTTTGAGCTGAACTTTGGCCGGGCCGACTGGGTGGCTGACAATGAAAAAATTTAACTCAAATGTGTCATTTGTGCAACTCTGCATAATGGGAGCGTGCTGTAGAGTTAAGATTATTCAGCTAAATACGAACAAGTAAAGCATAGTGTACCAACGAAACAACAACACCTAAGCAAGTATGTAGTGGAGCTAATATATTACCTAGTCGTATAATTAAGTTACGCAACCCAAACCACAATAAACTCAATTCACAATTTACTCTCCCGTGACTATGACGCACCATGAACTATAATAATTCTACACCAGTCTACAGTAAACTTACTAGCAAGCATGCATTATGCATAGCACGAAAGGGAATGGGAAGCACCTCTTATCGCTATTATACAAATGAATACGAAAGCATAAGCACTTTGTTGAAGGGATACGCACAATTTGTTAGTTACGTCATTTTTTTTAGTTATTACATACTTTGGACGTGCCGGCACTTCGTTACACGAGCATAATTAGCAGCAATATGTAGGTAATAGGTGTATAGGTAGATACTATCAATAAATTGCTATGAATTGGAGGTATGAAGATTACCTACCGTAAAACACCGTATAATTTCCCAGTCGTCCGTAAAGTTAAGCTTTACTGATCGATACGTTTAAAAGCAAGGAATAATTCCATGCCTCATTCTAGTCGAGCCATATAATTCTGGGGTCAACGAAATGCATCATTAATGATTTATTAAATCTCAATCCCGATTCCATGGGAATTATGTGGTGCTTTACGGTTTACGGTATGTTGATTGCGAAAATGGATTCAAATTCTACAGATTCCGACTGCAATTGATTTGAACATTTTTGAGGTACACTTGGCTAAATAAAATGTCAATTTTGAAGTGACTAATGACTCACCCCAGCAGAAGTTCCGTAGCTTCGACAAGCATTTTTGAACAAAACAAGTAGATTCAAGCCGCAAGCGTTGTTAAACATTGAACTAAAAGGTGAAGATTCTTTCTGACTCGACACGGTGCTTATCCTCCAAAGAACAGCTGCTCTCTGCTGCTGCAATGACTCAACTGTAAAAATATTTTTAAAAAAAATGCAACTTGTTTCACGTACATACACACTTTTAGCAAACTATTTCATCAAATTGCATAATATTCTGTTTCTAACTCTTCTGTATTCCTTAATATGTAGTTGTATGTACTTACAGAAATTAAATGTCAATTTATTAAGTACTGCAAGGACTCACAGAGATTACACGCAGCGTCACACATTAATTCTGTTTCAGGCAACAGGTTCCTAATGATGCTAACACTACTTCGCTAATGTAATGATTCACCAAAGGCTTAACAATGATTTTTGAACTTACTGTTCTTTATAGCCGAGCACAATGCATACAATGCACAAGTAATTTTACACAGAAAGTGAAGGTTAGCTACCTACTTATGATTTTTGGTGCTCTACTAACCCATGTATTTCGGGACTGGCAGAGAAGATAGATTACCTATGCCAACTGGGATAGGAAAAGGAAAATAATATCCCTTGTTCCTACTAATAAATAAAACACAGTTGCCATTAATTTAATATAATTTAATACGCCGAGCTCGATACCCAGTGTAAGATTCAGTTCCTCCGGAAAGACGCGTATCCAAAAGTCACGAAGTAAAAATTATTCATTACCAACGAAAGTTCAGCGCAGTGCAGTGTGTAAACAGTTACACAAATAACTTCTAGTCAAGGTCATGATAAAAGTAAGAATTAAGTGTATACGGAACTGCGAAATAAATGTACGTACTATCTACACTAAAGTGGGGCTCCAGCTAGATAGTCAGTGTAACACCGAAAATATACAGACAAAACGTCCCGTAAAACAACGTAGAAACCTCAACATTTCTACAAAGATCTGCCAAAAGCCAAAAATACTACACGGCGTATTCGGAGCAATAACAATGAGATAGGTTCCTTCTATTCGATGCATTTGAGTACATTATTACAATACGATGCAATTAGCTTGTGCATCAAATAATATAACGACTAAACACACTAGAGACTGAATGTAATATTTACATGTCAGTTACCCTACATTCGGTAGCGTCATACGCATACCTACATCAAAACATCAATGGCTTTTAGGTAACTACCTCGGCTTAATTTTAAATTCACTCACAAGCTACCAACTCTTGGTAGTTGGTAGCTTAAATGACAACGGTTGCAAAGATGTTCCTTTTGACGACCGAACTAATAGAAAGCACAAAAAATCGAGTCGAAATTCTTAATACGCAGGTATTATGTATTATGTTAGTAAACTGTTTTATAATCCACACTAGCTGAATCAATTATGGATTTCTGTTGAAACTTGATCGCCGAAAGCTGCCACGTGGTGACGTGGTTATAATGCCCAAATAAAAATCACCCAAAGTACGGCCACCACATTTAGGTAGTATTCGTCAGGATTAACAATATATATATTTATTATTTTTATGCGCGTTACATATTATAAATATCATGATGATTCCAATAGTTCAATTAGCGGTAATTAGGTATCAACGTATTACTTTTCATACCAAAACTATCACCTATATGCACTAATATGCTGCAGACTATCATGACTATGTTGTACGTAATGACTGGCGTGAAAACGAACGTTAGCCTCTAGTAATCAATAGATTCAAGATTTGAGTGCACAACTGATGACTTAGTTAGATATTCCGTGTATAGGTCAAAGGCCAAAAAATAATATAATGAATAAACTAATACTGTTAATTATTACTAACTTCAAATTTGGTTTTTATGAAACCAAAAAATGTGATCCACATAATTTAATCAAATGTTACTCACTCTTTCATTCCCAGTTCCCGTTCCCAGTCGACAGCAATACTCCAAAACTCCGGTTCTTATAAACAGTCAATAGTCCTTCGTTGTCCGTCTACAATTTTGATACCTAAAATAATTATTGCTGTTTCACAAAACGAAGCACAAACACTAGTAGAAGTAGCTACAGAAATTGGATAAATTTACAACTTTACGCGAATAACAGTAATCACTGTTTGCTGACTAGTTAGTCAATCTTTTTAATTGACAGGAAGTAAAAATGAAATAAAACGTAACTTACACAACCGCAGGATTGGAATTGAACTGGAACTGGAACTGGAATACCGAAACGTCGCACAAATGATAAATTATTACAAAAAATACTAAATTAATTTTGGAACTAAAACGGTCAGGGAAGGAAACAGCACCGATATTTTGATAAGAATTGAATAAATTATTTTTTAAAATTAAATAAAAATGGCCAGAAAGAATGGATGACTAGTGCTGGATGGGACGGGACGGGATTCGGTCGGATTCAAGATTTGGAAGTGGATGGAAGATTCTTCTTGAACTTCCCTCGACTCGCTGGCGTAGTTCGTGCCGTGGTTTACGCATACGCTTAAGTATATACATACCTATACCAATAGTTAACTCACTGGTTAGAGTTTTCCATGGAATTACAATCGAAGTGGAAAGTGAAACAATTTTTAAATGGTATAATGGTAAATATATTTATAATAATTATTTTATGATATATTTATTTTTTAATATTACAGCAATGGCACTAGGTATACATGGCATTGCATTGGATAGCTTTAAGAGCTTTATCCCAAAATAAAGTCTATTAAAAAATCATTTTTCAATAATTGCACATTGCCCTTTTTTAAAAAATAGTATTTCAAAAAAACTGTTTTTCAAAAATATAACATAAAAAACCTATTCAAAACCTATCGAAACCTATTCAAAACCAGCGCTTAAGGTGCTTATCTACTTACGAGTACTTAAACAGCATTCATAATTTTTAATTAATTAACTACGTTGTTGTGCAGTGTATGCAATGTCAATGTAGTATGCAAAGAAATCTAATTTTTTTTAAATACTTCCTTATACTTATATACACATGGCATGATATGGCCCAGTTGTAAGACCGTTTAAAGTACCTACTTTAAATATTTAATGCGAAGGTGGTAATGCGTGGTGTTTTAAATTTGAGTGAGTAAATGCGAAGCTTTTGTGTGCCTCTATCTAACTCTCGCAAAGTTGCTAATAATAAATTATAAGTTGCTATTATTAATCTATAATAGAATTGCAGTATGTATGTACTAAATTTTACGATTGGTCAACTGATTCATGTATTTAGGTACGTCCATTGGCATTGTTGTACCTACCTACCCACTTACTTAATTGCCAGTTATAAATAATTGGGTTGTACTAGGTTAGTAGACTAGATGTCTACTAAATATCTACCCTATCAATCCTACCAACAGTACCATATGTACCAACAATAAATTATATACTTCCACAGAATGTCACAGATACATGTACAAAAACATCCAAACATCGCTGTCCGCTGTAAAGTTTCCGTTTCCCATGAGGGCAATAAAATGAACTAAAATAATCGGTACCTAAGTAACCTAAGTATATATTCTGTCATCTTGGTTCATAAATGCTATTACGACATCATGGAAATAATGATAATTATTTCGTTCTCTCTATTAACACACCATCGCATCGGTTAGGATGCGGTCAGTTATAAAAATCCCGTAAATATTTAATAATATAATAATTTGCTCAACTTATTACGCAATTAAACAAAATTACTTAATCAAACCTAGAATTAAGTAGGTACTTAATACTTTAATTGTTTAATTTGTATTGCTAAATATTTATTGGGTTGACTTTTGATGAGGGCTGGTGGACTGGAACGCCACCGGGCAGCAGACGGCCGTACTTGGCTGCTAGAATCTGGACGGGAAGTTCTTGCCGGGACCCAACAAATAGTAAAACTCCGCACTTGTTTATTACGTTCTGTGCTCAGTAGGCAGTAGCTCGCTAGTCAGTCAGTACTGTTGGCTGTTGGCTCAGCCGTCCTTTATTTTTGAGTAGCTGGTAGTTTTGTGCTCAAACCTCGACTTGAGCCACAAAAATCAATCAAGTATTAAATTCATCGTTACTTAAAATATTCTCTTTGTACAAGCAATTAGTTAAAATTGGCATATTTAGTTAGGCTTATTGTTTTTAGGCTTTTAAATGTTGTTACGCTCAAGTACTATGAACTAACAGTACAAACGTTCGATCTCAATCTCCACGAATCGCGGATGTATTGTACTACTTCCTCCTTGGTTGGCAACGTTTCTAAAAAGAAGATCGTAAATTGCCGTCTCTGTCTCTTTGGCAGTGCTGCAGTGTGTACTGTGTACTGATGCCGTCGCCGTGTGGAATTCATACTAATTATTTTGATTATCGACAATGGAAATTGAAAATGCTCACAGCTGTCCTAGTCCTCGTCCTGAAACGGATCACTTAAATGACACCAAGACCAAGGCTCTCAAAGGTACGCTTTGCTCATTATTATTATCGTTGTCTTAGATACAAATCTATAAATGGAAGGTGTACACAACGTTTATGCAAGCGCTTCCTGCAGAAGTGGGTGTGATGCTGTTACCTTGGTAATGTTTCCATTTTGGTTTTGGTAATTGGTTTAGAAAAGTCAGATTCAATTAATGTAATAAATGGTTGCCATGCATAATCTACGTTTTACGTTTTTAGTAAGTAGTAAGTTTGAGTTTTTATTGTCTCTGTTCTTTTTAATTTTTAAATGTAAAGGTCCAACAGAAGTCCTCCCTTCCAGTAATGCTCAAAAAACGTTTCAACGAAAGTCTAAGGGCGGTTTTTGGATTTATGTGCCACACAAAGGATTTACTCCGTATGCCCTTCACTACAGTGATCCACAGGGAAGTTCCCCTGTTCGGCTATGGAAACCACGAAAATTCAAGAGTGTGGAAAAGATTAAAACTGGATCCCCTTCTATCAAATCCAGGGGTCTTTCTATTTCTGATTTGACGGAGAAAATTGCCGCTCAATCTTTCAGTAAATGCTTGCGAATTAAAATGATAATGAACAACATCTGTGCCATTGTACGAAACTGATACACCAAATATATTAAATGATTTTTAGTCTTGGTAGCTAGAGATAAGTAGGTGGTGTAAAAGTGAGCCAGTGCTTCTGGTAATATTATGGATTTTTTTAAATGGTTTGAATTTTAGAAAAAAATTGAAGAGCAAAACTGGAATTCATTACAACGATTGTGTCGAAAGGTGGGGCGAAAGTTTGGATGTACACTCAACGGTGTAGACTTGCTACACGGTGTCCATGATGTTCTGACTGTGAGTGAATCAGTGTACCAACAAAGGACGCTTCTCACTGGGGCGGGGTCTTGAAAATCTTCCAAAGATGCTTCTGATTTTTTTTACTAATTTATATTTTTGTATTCCCTGGACGTTTGCAGTACATTTTGAATGTGTAGTGAAGTTGATTGGGAGGATTTTCATGACTATAGGAATTGCTGCTGTATTCATTACTCAAATTAATCTATTAGCTCGCTTGTCATTAAGCTTCATTTGCTTTTGATGATTTAGAAAAATTCACAGCAATCTACTGGAATTTTGAGGGGGATGGACAAAGTAGTACAAGATATCAGGAGTATCCAACGCCATGATGTTTTTGTCAGTAGTCACTTCCGGACTAGAAATATTAAGCACAGAACTAAAGGTAGGTATACTCTACAATAAATTACTGAGTCTGCGGTGTTATTACATTTTTTCAAAGAGTGAAAGGAGGACAGTTTTAGTAATTACTTATTTTTGCTTTACAATCTAAAAACGATATAGTCGTGTTTTGATGTCTGTCTTTAGAAATTCATTTACTTCTTTTAGGGTTGAGTTCACTGGCGGTACAGAAAATCAGGAGTAATTTCTTGAGTAAAATCCGTTCCAAGAAAAATCGAACTAAATAGTCGTCAGCTGTAATGCAGCACAGATTTTAATGGCTACTTCGAACTACGACTCGCTGATGCCTGCCTCATGTCGTCATGTCGACCTGTGCATCTTCATTGTTTTCTTATTGTACTTTTTGAACATTCAGGATATAATGACTTAATGACTAATTCAATGTGTTGGCTGTGATAATCTTATTGGAGCTAATTTTTGTGTATCCAACTTCAATATGGTTTCTCTTTGTAACGTAGTTTTTGAAAAATTTAGAAATAAATCTTATAATGTTGGTGTTTGTTACTTAGTTACTTTAAGCGTATACACTTAAGTAACTCGTTTTTCTCTCGTACCGCAGTCGGCATAGGGAGTGTGTCAACAAATGTTCAATATGTGGATCTTGCCTATGTACAATACAGTTGTAAGGGAACTTATTACTTACCCAGGTGAGTTTTATTGTAGGCATGCCTAATCTCAAATTATTCGATGAAGGAAGTTCAAATGAGGAACTCCAAATACATAAAGATGCGATTACGAACAATTACTTTACAAAGAACGAACCCTTTGTCTACGTTGATTGATCATGATCAACGTACGTGATTAACTTAACCACACTTTGCATTTGTGAATTGAATTATTAGCTATTTTGAGCCTATATATATATATGCGTTCGCATATCAGTAGACCAGTTTTCTAATGAAGATATGCACACAGATCGCCTTTTGTAATACAAATGACATATTATCTAGTTCATGCTAACAATAATTATTCCACTGTTACTGCATTTCGAGAAAAAACGAGGCTACTGTACCGTACCGACTGAATTTTGCCTCAATTCGAGGGTAAATATAAATCATTTTAAGTAAAAATTCCTTTGTTTGCACTTAAAGCTATTCCTAGTTTTTGTTTTCTAAGTCATTCCTATTGTTTACTTTATGCCTTTTAAGCTCCATTCTTTTTGGTGTTTTCTTGTATTGTTCAAAAATACCAGCAAAACGGATACCGCAGACTAAAATATCGAAAGATACCGATACCGAAACCATTTTTTTTACAATACAATTCTACGTTTTCAATACGATTACGACAGAAATTAATGTTCATCTTGAAGTCACCGACATCATTCAATAATTAAAAGCTTAAGAATACTTTTTATGTAGCATCCAAACAATATGGAATGACTAAAAATTCTGCATTCAATCTTTTTAAAAGCTGTCAATTAAAAAACATTAGTAGAGAAGGCTAAAACAGGCAAAAGAGGTATTTTTCGGTATCTCATTGGCAAAACACCGACATACCGTTGCACCAAAATCAAGTAGCTATCGCCGGTATTTCGGGATGCCGATACCGACTTGGTAACCCTAGCTGAAACCCCTAAAGTTTCCACTATCGTTTTCCAAGCAATTTCATTAAAATAAATAAATATTACGTTAAAATATTGAAAAATACTGAATAGCGGATTAGCGAAGCATTAGCTAAACTTTAGAGACTATCTACATATTTCTTGCCAACGATCTTTCTGGCGTCGAAGACGTCTAATGCTCGCAAAAGCTGCAGAACCCCTTGGAAATTAATAATAATTACCTTCAAAAGTTTACAAATCAAGCACGAAATACCACAAACCATCAAAAATGCTTCACATTCCTAGAATGTCTAGACAAGTAATTCGGAATTTACTGAAGAAGCAACCACTTTAGGGCATACATAGGTACAATACTGACACTAATTGAAGGGCTTTGAAAGCACAACTCATACCCAAAATCTGCGTCACTTCTTCATCTAATTTCTCCTTTTTTAGTCGCTTGAACTTTTGGTGTTAACGAAAAAATTCGGTATCGATACGCTGGTATTTTCGATATCGAGTTTGGTATCGGTATTCTTAAATCGCCAGCATTTGCAAACCCTATGCAAGTAAATTTCGCTTATTAGAATCCTTAAAAATATTTTGAATTCATCTATAAAAATACTGGCAAACCTCACGTTATCGTGAATCCTCATCAGCTTTCAAAAGTACATTCGAATTCGTCCATATTCTAATTTCCAAAATTGTTTTGAGTGACCAGAGTGACTAACTAGTAAGCTTTCATAATCATATAAGCTCGCCATTGTTGCATGTGCATGAACAGCATACTAATGGTGGTAGCATTTACCAACATCCCTTCGCCAACGCTACATCAGAGAGATGTTTTTAGATGCAGATTGGACTAATAATGTAATCAGAATTCGAATGCTAACAATAATATTACAAAATAAATAAATACGCTTTGAATACTAATTAACAATTCATTGGGCCCAAATTACACATTAAATACTAGCGTCATCGCTAGAAGCAACTTTTACTTTAACAGCGAAATCACGTACTACACTGCCAAAACTAATAACAAAAATAATGAGCATCATATATGTTAGTACTTGATCATGTAAAAAAAGTTACTACTATTAATAATGTGCACTGTAGTTTTTAAATTCATATAAATAATTAGACAGAAGTACTAACAGAAGGTACTTATATAAATAAACCCAAGTTCAAGTACTTTGTTGAAACTTCACTTCTTAAAATGGAATGTATTTTTCTAGGTAAAATCAATATCAATAACAAACAATAATACTCCGGTTTTTCTGTAAACACTTGTGCATTTGAAACTGATTACAAAATATGAACGCCAACATTTAAATGCTATTTCACTTTTACTTAATAATTTTTGCAGTGGATTTTCATTTTTTTCATAAGAGACGGAATTTTGTATCTTCATTACTTGATCGGAATTGGAAACACTCAATGGATATAACCCTCCCCAACTCTGTAGTCAGACTTTTTGCCCATGATTATAGTCTGGACTAACCACTCGATTCTTACCAGAGGAATTCCTTTGGATTTCAGAGTTTCACAAATATCTTTTGGACAGGCGAAATCACTAACGAGAATATCTATTGAGCCATTAAGCCAATCGTCTGGTGGCTTCATTTCCGCTGGTTCTAAAACCATAAAATGCCATTTTAAAAACTATTCATTCATGCTTCATCAAAATTATTTTCTAAATAACGTTTTATGAATGTGGGATAACAATAATATTACTATAAAACTACATGGCAAGAAGTATGCGCACCAGAATACTTTACAGAAGTACTTGAGAAACGCACAAGGCAATTAATATCAATAATTAAAAATGTCTGTAAATCCACAACTCACGTTTTTCATGATGAAAATCCGTAGAAATTTTAACAATCCCTTTGGCAGCCGGAATTAAGGTTGTCCACGTATCAATCGTTTCTTTTTTAAACGTGGCAAGGCCAATAGTCATATTTTCCAAAGGAAAATTGTTATGAGGTGGAGCCAGTTCTCGAGTTTCAAGACTCCAGCCAGGACTTAACTGGTAATCTTTCCAGTCGAATAACCTATCCTAGAAAGTTTCACGAATCCATAAATGCCATGCTTTCAATTACATATCTGAAGAAAGGACAGAAGTACAGCGAAAACAAAAAGAATTATCTTACACTGTTAACACAATCCTCCAGCCATTTCTGTGCCACACACGGGATACCAGTTCCAACGCAGTACAAATACTTAAGGGTTCGAAGATGGCAGCTAGCAAGTAAAAAAACTTTGGACGGATCTTTATTTTTTTCATCGCCCAGGGATAGAAGCTCCTTTCCCTGATGACTTGCAATCATTCCTTGCATATCAGCTTTTGAGATTTCTTTCACATACTGTACTCCTAGAAAGTTCAAATAAAGGAAACAAAATTTTTTACAAAGTCAACAAAAGTCAACTATCCTTGCTGGCTTAATAAAGTATGTATTTGGCTTGAGGCAAATTAAATGGGATCATGGAATCCCCGTGCAAAATACCTTTCATTTGATTGCGGTCACCAGCTGTTAAGAAAAAATGGTATCCGAGAAACAAATTTCCCTTAATTTCACGAGGTTTTGTTGAGGACTCTTAAAATAAAATAAAATCACGATTAGCTGATACGATAAATTAAGCACGGCATCTTTGCTAAATGCCACCATTTTCATCATACAGAATGCTGCAGCTGCGACTACCGATACCTGAAGTCTATCAGTGTTTAAGTAATAATAGTATTTAATTAAATTTTATAATCAGTTCTTGTACTGTAAATAGCCAAGACTTATCCCCGTAAAATAGTTTACAGTTTATACCTTTTATTTCCTTTCCTTTAACCTTCACTTTACAGTCCGGCAGTGGTTCTGTGGCAGATTTGTTGACTTCCTCCAACTGCGTTACTTTGGAAGACTTCAGGTCGGGAGTATTTGTACTAGTTTTGACAGTGCTTTGAGTATGAACTTGAGACGGTAACGGTACCTTAACTTTGACTGTACCTAAATTTAGAGAAGTTATGCCACATATCACTCGTGCGCCACGATACCAAAAAGTAAGTTTTGACATTAATCTAGCTAGTACGTAACATTTTACCGGCTCTGACTTGTTGCTTCTCGGTCTTAGAGCTTTGGCTTTGAAACGTTTGTTTGCTGTGAGGAAAGGAGCCCATCTCTCTTTCAGGTGACACTACAATCAGCGAATATCATTGTTGGTTTAGTAACAACACAAAAAAAGACAAAGATAATATTTAATTATTTACGAATTAGGGAGTCCAAACGTGCCATAGCTTTTTTGCATTTTAAAACCTCACCTTGTGCCGTATTTTTAGCTACAACATCGGTGGTGGAACATGGACTCTCGCAATTTTCTGCTTCAGACATTGAATGAGCTTTCTTTTTGACAGGCTCATCCTGAAGCAGTGTAGGTTTTTCAACTCGTTTTTTCTTTAAAGGAGAAGATTTTCTACGGACACCAGAAATGTTAGACTTCTTCTTGGTACGCCTTTCTTCCTCCCTAAGCAGTAAATAGATTTGTTGTCGTTTGGTACCAATAATAATAATATTACACACAACGGTATGTTCCCTTGTAAGTTCTTCACAATTCGCTCCTAGGTATTCAAAGCTTAAAAAACAATCATGTATGAGCTTACATAGGAACTTTAGTCTTTGCCGGTGCTTCAATCGGCTTCGGGGTCACCCGCTGTCTTGGTCCAAGTATCACATTATCTATTATAAAATGCAGGTGCTTAAAATGACAGCGACGGAAATCCCAAGACATTTTAATTGACTGATTAGAGAAGAAGCAGTATTGACTCACCCAAATTTACATCCCCGAATTTGGGTTGAACGGACTCGTATTTTTTTCTCAGTTCTTTGGCCTGCTGCACCCCCAAATAAAGCTGCCGTCTTTTACAAAAGACAGTCTCAGAAGAACCAAAACACTGAATAGCGTACTCGACATTATCACTACTGCCATCTGAATCCAAACTACGAGCCAGAAAGTACTTTTAATATGATAACTAAATACATTTAACAGAAGCCCAGCAATTATATGCTTGCTAGAATATTGAATAATTATAAGATAAAAGAAAATGATCATGCTTAGTACCGACTGCCCAAAACTTACAATTTTTGCCCAACTACTAACGCAGACAAGGGTCCATTACAATATTCGTCGGGTAAATAAAAAACCTTGACGTTCACACCAAGTACGCTTAACGGCAAGATCTGAGCTTCAGAAGTGTTGGAAACTGTGTTGTCGTCGAAGTTAATATTGTACACGTTGAGGACACCTTTTTGAATTATCGTTCCAGAATAATATCCTGTACTAACAGACGTTTTCCCCTTCCAATAAGCAAACACTTTCTCTCCTAAAAAAATTAGAAACAAATGATACAGAATGGACACTGTAAAGTAAAATGTTCACATCATTCTGGAACTAATAAGATCAGAAATAGTTTAAAATGAAGCTAATAACTTCAGAGGAACGATCATTTTAACTATCAACAGAAACGCTCAAACTTTTAGAAAACTCCAACCATCGGAATGGTCGAACTAGTTTTTTACAATACTACAACAAATAATGCTTCCCAGGAATAGAATGAATCTTCCTCTAAACAAAATGAGACAACATTAATTAAAAACACCAACTGCAGCGTAGCTCACGGGATGGGTAAACAGTACTAATAAAATGTAAACAATCAGCATCGAAGGCTACAAGGCGATATTGTATAAGGAAAATTACAGTAAAGAGCACCGAAACTCCAGCCGGTACCGGTGCCAGGTGTCGGTGTTCCATACTTACACGAGAAGAATTAATACTTCTGTCTTTATAAATAAATAATAGCTAGATAGGTACATATAAACACAACGGCACTGACAATAAGTCAAAAGTAACTGATTCATGATAAAAACTAGTGCATGAATCTGGCAGACTGGTATGCATAATTAACAACATGACTTTCCAAGAAACAAGAATGCAAACATCTCATTCAAAACAACAGCCTCCGACTAGTCCTGCACCTAGTTTAAATGTACCTACACTGTCTACATTGACTGCTTACTGCTGCCAAGGAAAACAGCACAAGAAAAATGAAATGAGCAATAGCAACCATGATCATCATATGTAGTAATTTTCCCCCCATCAGCCAATTTATCAATTACGAACCACAGATGACTGCACAGCACTGAATGTGTACCTGCTCCAAAGCATCCCCAGCGAGTTTCAACTCTTGACAAATTTGAATCTCCATTTCTACCCTCAACACACTGCGTAGTTGTTGTTGGTGATGACTGACTCAAAGCCGGCTGCTGGCAATTTGAGTAGAATTCAGAGGCTCGAGGAACTTCAGAAGAACCGCCGAATGTTCCAGCTAGCACAACTTGAGAGACTTGAGACTGAGCCATAGATGAGGACAACGAGGTGGACGAAGATGACGACGACGAAGACGACGACGACTGGTTTTTCTGGCTTCTGTCTTGACTAGTGTCAACGTGACTTCTGGCGCTCTTATTGTTGTTATCACTGTCACTGCCTGCTGAAGTCGAAGAACTCAAACTAGCTTCACTGAAGTCAGGCCCCTTTTTTGGACGACCTCGGCCTCTTTTGATTATCGCCACGCTCTTCATTGCTGATTATTTATCCTCCACCCCTCCTCACGATTGACGACGATCCACGATATCTCCGTGTACACCGTATAGCTCTGCTGCTGGGCTACTGCCGATTAGATTAAGGTTAAACTTACTATTAAACTCCTGTGCTGAACACACTGAATTGACTGACTGCTGAGTATAGTTATTAGTTGATAGTTTTCCAAACCACAAACGATGAACGATGAAATGAAATTAACAAAAAAAAATACACATGTAGCTCTGTCTGGGCTCTGGTTCTGGTAGCCTGCAATTCAAAGGGAACATCATCAACGTACTAGTTAAATCATGTACAAATGTAAACTCCTCCAAATGCCAAATCCAAACAAGAAGGTTCAACAAGTATAAATAATTGTGTCATTCCTTGTTTATATATTTGATAATAATATTGAATACTGTAAAAATCGTACTATCAATAAATATGTATGCACCATACCTAATTTTCACGCCAACTTCCAACCGCTGTGCTGACTGGTGTGGTTGACGACGATTTCCTCCCAATTCCAAGTCCAACCAAATCCAAATCCAAATCCAACTTGAACTGATGATGACAGACAGACGACCGAGGACAGAGTACAGAGAACAGAACCTAATTAGAATTTATTATAACAAGGCGAAGGCACTCGGCGGCAATCTGGAATGCTGTCCACTGCACTGGAAACTGGAACTGCTGGAAGTATTTAGATAATAATTAAGTTGACTATCCTTCTAGTCAATCGTCAATTAGCTGACTTAGCTGACGAGGCTACTTTAGTGTTTAGTTGGGAATTGAATGGAATATTAATTATTGCTGACGAAGCTCTCACACGAAAGGGAACAGAAACTGAAACGTAAGGTTTGCATGCATGTCGCCGTCGTCGATTGTTGCGAACATGACGCTCGCTCGCTCACTCACTCACTGCACGGCAACCAAAGGAATTCAATATTTGAATGTTCAGCGAAAATAATATTCAACTCCACACACACAGCCCTGCACAACCCACCACCCTGGGGGTCTGTCAAATATGACGTCATGGTACAAATCTTATTATTACCTGATGATGCAAATGTTATTTTGAAATGTGCAAGCTTATTGTTATATGTATTGGACGAGTTGGGTTGGAAACATTGTTGCCGACTTTAGCGTTGCCTTATTCTAAAAGATCAATTTCATGTTTTGCCACTTTTTTGAAACTGTATTGTAGGTTGGCTTTCCTCTTTTTGAGGTTTATTTAATGTTTTGCCACTTTTTTGAAACGCAATTATTATAGGTTGACTTTCCTCGTTTTGAGAAGTTTTATTTCATGTTTTGCCACTTTTTTGAAACTGTATTGTAGGTTGGTTTTCCTGTTTTTGAGGTTTATTTAATGTTTTGCCACTTGTTCAGGACAGGACATTGTTTACCATGGTTGATGTTTTTCTTTGGGTTACTTTTACTTACTTCATTTGTCATTTTATGTTGACTTCATGAGTAATAATTACTAATGACTAATGACGTTTGCTCTGTTATTATATTGTCTTAGTTTTTTGTTTTGTTTTTTTTCCAAATTACTTGATTCAAAAGTAATTACCATGGCTTTTAAAAGGTTAATTTTATGACATTATTGCATTGTTTCGACTTTTGGCGTTGATACTATTGAGTTTTTGAGAACGTTATTGAGTACCATAAATAAATATTATTATTATTATTATAGGTGATTGTTTTACCTTCTTTGAAAAGGTTTTCATTTGTTGGAGTGTTGCCACTTTTCAGAATGGTGTTACTATGGTTTAATTTGTTTAAAGTTATTATTACAGGTTTTTTAAAGGTTGATTATTTCATATTTTTTCAGAACACTCTTTCAAAATCCTATTACCATGGTTTGCTTGTTTTAAAAATATGATGATTTAATGTAATGATGTTTTGGCACGTTTTCAAAATTATGATATTTCCATGTCCAATGGTTGTTTTTATTACAAACATTTTGCCTGAACATTTTTACAAAACCATAGGGGATTGATGACGTCGTAATTGCGAGACTCTCTCGAGTGTTCAATGTTGCAGAAAAAGAGACAACGAGACAAACTCAAGACAAGAATGACAAGTTAATGATTTACAATCTTTCAAGGTGGCGTATGCATTATTGGCTAATAATCTGTGCCATCCCATCGTCACCAGCGGCTTGTCTTGTCTTTATCTGGGGCTAAGAGATACCAACAGTGATGATGATGATGTTGATATTGATGACTGACTGACTGACAACTGATAGATAATAGAACGGAGCTCAGCCGGCAATACACATTTATAATATCTTCCATGTAAATCTCATCAACATTTGATTTTTTACTTTGCAAATTGCAAATTATTGTAAATTAAAATTATTTACCAAACCGTATCTCTCTCTAGGTGTCTGCCTACAATCTACATCTACCATATAACCATTTGATTCCTAGTTCTTGTTCACTTACTTAACTTTAACAATTACTATGCAAATTAAGGCTTTGCGTAGTTACTAGTCATTTCATTCAAAACACTTGCTTTTGAGCATGTTATACGTAATAAGGAACGAATGTTTCTTATACCAGCTGCTGCAACTAACAGCCCACTCTGTATACTAACTACTAACTACCTTGCACATACATAGGGAAATCTTTTGCACAAGATAATTAAATTCGCTCAAACAGGTATACTGTGTATAGTATAAGGCATAAGCCATACCTGCCTGCCTGCAACTGACTGACGATTAGAACTTATGCCTTGTTCCCAATGGCGGGAAATCGGACAAAACTCCTACAACAACGTCCGATTTTCACTCTTACACTTATCCGACTCTGTGAACCACACCACGATTTTGTTGGACAACTTGATC
>JAQFZC010002397.1:0-23325 GCA_034695205.1 Dicyrtoma fusca | reverse complement strand
TTTATTGTGGGGGTCTGAAAAGATTAATGTGGTTTTCTTAGTTCCATTTTATTAATAAACTAAGGGCTCACAATCTTCTGTTACCGGTTGTCTGATGATGGGCTATGGAGGCCCAAAACTCTCACTCATGTTTAATCTTGTTATTATTATTTTTATTTGTTTTATATGTGTTATGTTTTTTTAGTTTGCACGTTTGCCTCTGGCCGATATCTGCAACCTAAACAAGGGTCACTATTTGCAAACCTCACCTCATAAACCGTTTGGGGAATACCAGAACCACCCGTAAAACGTATTATTATTTACCAGGTACAATATTTTAGCAACACGTCGTTAATAATATAACAGTTAGCAATTATTATTTTACTTATTTGTGTTTGTGTTTTGAAGATTTAATTATATTTTCTTAGCCATCAGCCCTAACCGCATAATAGCAGTTTTCATGACTCTGGTGTTTGTATTATAAATGTAATGGTGGTTATTCTAATTTATATTGGAAGCAGTTGTAAAGTTTCCAATAATGAATAATAACTGTGTAAGCACATCCAATTCCTCTAACGACAGTTACGGAACACCGCACTTTTGTATTGTGTACACCCTAACGTTTAGCATCTGCTTTGGCCCTGCGTCAAATATATATAGGAGAGTGGGGCATAATCGGCCAGCAGTGCAGAAAGGGGTCATATATATCTGTCATAGAAATATCTAATATAAATCCGTAAAGTTCCTCAGAGGTTAAAATCCTGCCGGTTCATTCGATGGGCATATCCGACATACAGGGTGATAATGACTTCTATCGCATTCTACCCGTGTTATTCTACAATATATTTTCAAAGTGACCATTTTGGTCCCGCTGGCTTGATTTGCCCATCTGGCAAATTGGCGGGATTTTCCCGTTTTGCGAACTGGCCAGTTTCCGCCACCGTGGCTGTTTTTCACCACCGTTACCGGTTTTGCCCCACACTCCTATAAGCTGCTCAGCAACACCATCAACAAATAAAAATGATGCTTGGGGCTAACTACACAGAATCGTGAGGCTACGCTGAATGAGGCTAACTACATAGAATCGTGAGGCTACGCTGAATGAAGCTAACTACACAGAATCGTGAGGCTACGCTGAATGAGGCTAACTGCACAGAATCGTGAGTCTACGCTGAATGAGGCTAACTACACAGAATTGTGAGGCTACGCTGAATGAGGCTAACTACACAGAATCGTGAGGCTACGCTGAATGAGGCTAACTGTACGCCTATAAGCCCTTCAGATTTTGTGCGTACATTAATGAGCTAATATCGGTCTGAAAATCCGTGTTATTCATCTCAAGTAGCTAGATGCATTAAAGTTACGAAGATATAGCGTGCAGGCTGCTGAAGCTGGAGTAGGATTTCCGTGCTCACAATTAGAAGCCCTACCCCTCTGTATGTATTTATAACTTGCACGCATTATTTTGAGCCTTTGATGTAATGTTGGGGTTTTAATTAAGCTTTCTCATATTATGTACGTAGGTACATTTGTATGGAAGCTACTGAGCTGAGCTACTTAAATCCCAGCAATTAATTCCAGATAAGCATCTGCCAGCGCTGTAGTTTTTGGGAAGCTGCAAGACACCCGACGCCCGACGTACGTCGATACAATCTACCCGACGATATTCGAAAACAGTGCAATCCACCCGACGTTTTCGTCTACAATCCACCCGACGCCCGACTTATTTATGCAATCCACCCGACGACAAGCCACCCGACGCCCGACGATCGTCGAAAAGCTGCAATCCACCCGACGACTTTTCCTGCAATCCACCCGACGCCCGACGTCTTTCTGCAATCCACCCGACGTACGTCGGCACAATCTACCCGACGACATTCGGTGGACATGCAATCTACCCGACGATTAAAATATTTTCAGGACTAAAACAAAAACTTCCATCAGGCGCGTAGCCACTACGGGGTTCTAGACCACCCCACAATGTATTGAAATGGGAAAATAGGGAAAATACAAGAAAATGTATTTTGGTGAGCAAAAAAACATTTAACAGTATGTGCGGGAACCCCCTCTCCGCAAATAAGCTACCCCCTGACTACTGTTATGATTCTTAAGATAAAGATGGCCGGCATTCTATCTTATTAATTACCCTAACTTCCCTGAGTTAAAAGTAAATGAGTAGGGTGAAGTCTTGTAATTGTAGTTTCCTTGCAATTGTGGTAGCTTAAAATAAAATGTTCAAAACCAATAAAAAAGTAAAAGGCATTCTTATAACCTTGTTCGGTGTGTTTCAGAGTACATCGGGTGTAATTTGTTTGGGAAAACTTTAAAAACTTTACAAATTAGAAAACTAGGAAAGAAATTTGCTCACATTTAATCGCGGTTTTCAACATTTTCAGTTCGTCTGTGTTCGAGAGGAACAGTCAAACGACTTCGTTTTCCTCTATAAGTTTCTTTAGTAGGTAGTGTGTGTGAAAAAAAGTAATGTGGATTAAATTATTGGTTTTTCCATTCTCACTCTTTACATAAAATTTCAAAATTTGCTTTGGGGGCGTGTAAATGTGGTCGACGGTAACCTTGTAGTTGTGGTCTTTCTAAAATATGTTAATTAGCTCCTTTGCTGACATATTGTTTAAAATCGATGTAGCTATGTAATAATTGTTTTGCACACGTAACGTACAAAGAAGTTTCGTAGGTTTAGGTGTCTTTTTCTAACCTGAAAATGGGGAAGAAAAATAGAGCCGTTGAAAAGAACGTAAAAAGTAGTTGAGTGGCCTCCTTTGCAATAAAAATTTTTTTATGTTTTTTTCTGTGCCATTTAAGTATGTTGATGTTTAAATAGTTTCCATAATTTTTTAATGATGTATTTACATATTGTACTAGTCACGATCACGAGTTTGTGGAAAATCGCAGTTTTTTACATTAAAATCGCTATTAATGCAAAAGTAAATGAGAAACAAATTTTAAATTTGAAAAGTCCTTTGTTGTGAACTTGTAAAACCCAAAATTGAAAGGTTGGGCACAGCGCTACCTAGCCTTTGGCTGAAGGAGTAACTCCACGAAGCAGAATCTCCTTCGAGGAGTTACACCGCCAAAGTTCAACCCATCTGCCGGCACTGTCGTCCGTCCAACGTCAGCTCTACTCCACAGCAGAGCCAAGGAGATGAAGGAAACGAAAAAGTGCGACGTGGCAAGAGATGGGCAGGGCAGATTGTGGACAGGAAAAGAATCCACAACGATTGCACTACGCAGTGCAGTTCTCCAGTCTATCACTAATCACGCTCCAACCTTCACGGAAAATATTCAGTGTGTAGGCTCTATGCCATTTTCCTTTGCCCTTCCCAAACTTCTTCTTTTTCCAGTTTTTTTTCATTTATTATTAATTATATTCCATAGTGTTAGTCGTTAGTTTTTAGTGCATAGTTTATGGCCCACGAGCCAAAGTTAAAGTAATTATTCGTAAAGTGTGAGGAATAAATTATTCTCCATTTAAGACTCGTTTCAGTGCCTTGCGACAATCCGTATTGAGTTCGGATTTTTATTGCCATTAAAGTTGGTTCAAACTCATGAAATCATGTGTGGGGTTGGCCCTGGAATTCTTTCATAGTAGGAACATTACGACATTCTGTCGAGGCCTTTATTTAGCATTGTCATATACTCAGGTCGTATGTCATTGAGTCGGACACGCAAACGCCCGGAACAAGTGTAGTAGTAACCCTTGTTAGTTGCTAGTCATTAATCGCAGTCGTGAATCTCCCGTCGCCGCAGCTGTTAGTTCACCACGGCCTCCATCTCAGTAACCTCATTAGGCTCGAAGAGTATAACCAACCCCGCGACCACGCCCGGGCACGTACTCCCTATCCAAGGAGTCAAACTCAGTGGGGAGACCCTCCCGCATCCTCCGAAAGTGCTCCGTCACCACTACGAAGCCTGCCCGGCTTTCCTGGCTTCTGAGAAGGTGGGACTGAGTCGGCCGTCAGCCGTGAGTGTCAGTCAAAGATAGTTCATCTAGGCCCTGGAGGGTCAATTCATCGGAGACCTCTCTCGCGACCTTGTAATCACCCCCGCGGTTTCTGTAAGCCCCTCTCATCTACTACCGCCCTAGCCCGGAGCAGAAAAGGACTTCTCCTAGACGCGCTGGGCAAGTTTAGGCCGCTACCATCTTTTGTGTGTGTTTGCGGAAGATTCCCATTCCATACACTCTAGGACTCGAGGCCCACCTCACTGGGATACTCACCCGGGGTCTTGGACTTACCTCCGCGACTTCTACAAGCTCCCCACATCGTCTACAACTACCGCTCCGGGCAGAAGAGAATCTTGCCTAGGTGCGATCGGCAAATACAGGCCGCTACCATCATTCGTGCAGACCCGTTGAACGCTCTCACCCCACATACTCTGGGCCTGCTGGTCTATCTCTGTGGGATCTCTGCCCGCGGCCTTGGATTCGACCCCGCGGTTCCTGCAGGCCTCTCTCAACTATCGCGGCCATAAACCTGGCCTAGGAAAGTCTTTCCTCAGGCGCGATCATTCTTTACTGGTCGCTACCGACGAGCGCAAGAGCTCACTAAAGTCTTCCATCTCCTATACCTTAGCATTGGACGTCTACTGCCACAGGGTCCCTACCCGTGGCCCCGAATTGGACCCCGCGGTTTCTATAGAGTGTTCTCGACTGTCGCGGCCACAAATCTAGCTAATAAAAGTCTTCCCTCGGGCGCAATCGACAAGTGCAGGCCGCAACCTCTCATCGCATGTGTTCAATGTGTACATCTCTTCTAGTGTTTAGTGTTGAAGTCTAACGATTCTTCGTTGGAACTATAAGTGTCCACAGTGTATTGTGGTGACGCGGACGAGAGTGAAATCTCCCAACTACAGAACCTGCCTCCGTGAGTTAGAACTCATAAGTTCTTGCATCTGACAGTCTGTCCTCTTCGTGGATAGTGAAGTTCGAGACAGTCCTTCGCCCTAGTCTACAGATGTGTTAATCTATCTGGTCTCGCCATGTTCCGAAGTGAATGTTAAATCGGAGGTCAAGACCAGACATAACCTTTGACCTGTGTTGACGAAATCTGATTTTGGCGATCGATTGTTACAAACTGAGGCGCATATTTTTTACCAGGAATAATTGCAATACTAGTATGTACCACAATTGCAAGTTCGCCGACCACATTTAGAAGCCCTTAGGTCATTTTAACAGAGTTGGATTAAACCATTGAAATGTATGTTATTATATTAAACTAAACAGTAGCAAAACTTGAAAGCGGTTGCGTCAAAATACGTAAAATTGTCTGTAGAATACGATAAAATAATTGGCCTTACGTGATAATAATGTTTTTAAATGCAGTTTTCCGTTTAAGTAGTATTTTGCAAAAAGCGACCACAATTACAAGCCTTCACCCTACCACTCACGCCTGCTCATAGGTGGAGCTTTAATTCCTCGCAGCTGTTTAGGTTTTTGCGCGGTTACTGTTGAACCGCGCAACTACCGAATCACCGACTTTCGCCTCAATTGTCGTTGTGCCTTGGCCTTCCCCTCCAACCCCCCTCCCCCCCCCCTCCTCCACAGTCCAAACCAGCAAAGTCGCGCAAACATATTATAAGATATTTTATAGAACATTTTAATCCAGATCTAACTCAGTAATTAGTTTTAAAATTGGATAAAGACGATATGAACAGAAAAATGAGACTAAGTCGATTTTTGCTATGCTTAAAATGTCCTACTTTTTTGTTCGTAACTGTTTTTGTTTTTAAAACGATTTTACAACTGATTACTGCGCTCGATCTGTATTACAATTCTCTATCAAATTAGTTATAACATGATTGTTGACTTGATGGTTTGGGCTGTGGAGGGGGAAGGGGCAAATGTTATATATGTGGCACCCTGTAAAATATGTTTGAAAGTAATTGCTCGTCGACTTCTTGCATTAATTCTTATTTTTTAATAAGGGGCGAAACATTTATTACGTTTAGACTGACCCAGGGGGGAGTCTAAAACTTAATTACTAGTGGTCTGGGTGTTAGCGTCCTAAACAGTGACAGAGTGTAGCTGGGTGGTGAGGTTTTTGCAAAAAGGGGCGTGTTATAAGTGTATGACTCCTAAGTGTTCAGAGCGGGATGTAACCTTACATTGCGGTCGTATTTAAATGTGGCAATGCCTCCAGTCCCCTTAAATTATTTTGTATTTTTACGCTCACCATCTTTTCCACTCAATTTTTTTGGAATTCATGCCCTCATTCTCCCCTCCACTCAAATTATTTTTGAGTTATTACCCTCACCCTCTACTCCCCTCAGACGGAAATAAAAATTGTGCCCCACCCTCCCTTCATTGAGTGGAGTGGACTTGAAGGGTCTTTTGATGCTGAAGGGTCCACTCCAGTCATACCATAATGTAGTCAAGCTATTTATTTGTATTTCCACTGAGAGAAAACGAGCATGGCCGTGCTCAGTTGTAAAGTAACAGTAGGCTTGTTAGTACTAACCGTCCTATTAACTGTGATCACTTTCATTTTTGTCGAACTTCAACACTCGCATTCTTTTTACCATGGAAGCGTTCAGCTATGTGATGCATACCAAAATGCTTCCCAGACATTTGTTATTGTTCACAAAAATTAATAGCAGCTGTTGTCTAAAACCGTGTAAAGGATATCGTGTTAAATAAAAGAAGTCACATAAATCCCGAAATTATAAATGGGCCCTAAATGTGATCACCCCTGGTCCTAAATGTGAACACGCGGAAAACCAAAAGATTTCGCTGTAAATCAGGGGCGTACATACGTCCTCCTAAATATTATTTTGCATTTTACATACATTTTGTACACGTTTTGATTTCCATCTTGCTACAATAAACGTGGTTAAGCTTCAAACAAAAATTTTGATAATCTTAACTACATTTTTTGCGATTTTCCCAAAAATGTAACCAAAACAGAAACCTGCATAGGTATTATAATCAAGAAGCCAACAGCTTCTACTAACACCTGCGTATTGTTGAATAACAATAATTTTTATGTATTGTGCAAAACGTTTAAAATTAGGGCGGTTCTTTTCTCCAATAACATTTTGTATTTTAAGTATATAGGGATAAGCATGGAACTTTGCTATCAGTTGTAAGTAACAGTAAACATAAATATATTAAGCATCATTGCACTGTTGTACAAGCAGAAACTATTTAAAGCATTTTTGCACCTCTCACCTTGTTCAAATGAGTGAAACAGGGGGTAATCACACTTAGGACCTTACCCCCTTTTTCGGCTGTTTTTGTTTCAATTCAATTTCCCAGCAACACGAAAATATAAAATCAAGCACTTTGTCTTGAATTAGTACCTAAAGAACCTGTCTACAC
Source organism: Dicyrtoma fusca (assembly GCA_034695205.1). NCBI lineage: Eukaryota > Metazoa > Arthropoda > Collembola > Symphypleona > Dicyrtomidae > Dicyrtoma > Dicyrtoma fusca. The sequence continues at coordinate 16,013 of JAQFZC010002397.1, read as the reverse complement.
GTGAATACCTTCAGCGAAAAAAAAGACCTAAATATAACCAAAATACTGAAAATTGAATTCAGCCATTTTGAATTTGAAAAAAAGGTGAAATAGAATTTTGACTTTGTCGAAATTTTACGCTTCTAATTTTTTTAACAGGAACTTCCAAATTATGTGGTGAAAAGGGGAGTGGATAGGCTTTAATTTGCATCCAAACTTAAATTTTTGTCACCACCGGTTCAAAAACGCCAGCCGGTGATCACATTTAGGGACCGATCATATTTAGGATCCGTAGCGGATAGCGTACGATCCGTGAAAGTCCAGTACCGCGCTGAATGAACGTCATGCGTCGCAGGTCAATTGTTTGTACAAGGGCAGTGCTGGACATGCACAGCAGGTGTGTGGTCTGTGAGAGCCCAGTACTGCGTGGAATAAACGACAGGCGCCGCATGCCAACGGTCCGTAAGAGGCCAGCTTGGGGAAGTTAGGGTAATTAATAAGATAGAATGCCGGCCATCTTTATCTTAAGAATCATAACAGTAGTCAGGGGGTAGCTTATTTGCGGAGAGGGGGTTCCCGCACATACTGTTAAATGTTTTTTTGCTCACCAAAATACATTTTCTTGTATTTTCCCTATTTTCCCATTTCAATACATTGTGGGGTGGTCTAGAACCCCGTAGTGGCTACGCGCCTGATGGAAGTTTTTGTTTTAGTCCTGAAAATATTTTAATCGTCGGGTAGATTGCATGTCCACCGAATGTCGTCGGGTAGATTGTGCCGACGTACGTCGGGTGGATTGCAGAAAGACGTCGGGCGTCGGGTGGATTGCAGGAAAAGTCGTCGGGTGGATTGCAGCTTTTCGACGATCGTCGGGCGTCGGGTGGCTTGTCGTCGGGTGGATTGCATAAATAAGTCGGGCGTCGGGTGGATTGTAGACGAAAACGTCGGGTGGATTGCACTGTTTTCGAATATCGTCGGGTAGATTGTATCGACGTACGTCGGGCGTCGGGTGTCTTGCAGCTTCCTAGTTTTTGTCTGCATATTGTCTCCTCTCCGCAAAATAAATGGGTGTATCTCCAATTCACCAACCGCAAATAAATAAATAAATAAATAAACAGTTTTAGCGTATGACTATGAGTCACGTCCGTCATGTCATTGACAGTGCAGTGGCTACGAACTACATTTTTAAATGCATTTAACTTTAAGTTCGCAATAATTATTAAAAGCATCGTCCCAGACTGAATTTATTTCATTTGCGTTTTCGATTTCACAGTTAGCTTTCTAATATTTTGATAATTGCTCGTATGTGAATTGAGAAAAATACAAACTTTGTACAAGCATACAATTCTAATTATTGCTGTTTTTGATTTAATTATTTTAGGGTGACTTTAAATTGTCCACAGATTGGCCATTTGTGTATAACATTGTTCAAAATACAAGAAAAACAAAGGATAATCATCAATCATGTCAGAAAAGGAAGCGCCAATCTATGCTATTGACCGCAATGGGAAAGTGTGGGTCATTAACATGCAAGCAAATCAGAAAAATCCTATTTGGTCCACGCTTCCCAATCCTGGTCGTTTTGACTTTAAGGTAACAACAGTGTTATTTTAGTTAACTGCTTATTGAAATGATTAACTTTGCATTTTGTTATTTAGTTATTAAAATTACTGACTTAACTATCACTTACATTTGTAGTTCATGCTTTTATAATAAATATGTACAGCGCCTTTCTTCGCTCTACGACTCAGTTTGGGGAATAAGTTCCGACCATCAAATTTATCTGTACTTACAAAAGCCGGATGTTCCTATTCGCGTGCGAGAAGAAACCTTTGAAAATCAGGTCGGTAATTTTTATAAATATTTACTACAATTTACTAGACTTTAAACACTCTCTGTGTCATTCTTCCGCCGTTCATATCATGAGAATGTAGTTTTAAATACCTTGTTTTTTTGTTTTAATTTATTCCCTAGCGCTGGAATCCCATCGGTGGCTTTTGTGACAATCTATTGCCTACGGACAGATTTCCATTTTCGAATTGTGCTGGAACAGAGAATCGAGATAAGAAGCTAATTAAATTACCCTCGGAAGCATGGGTATGGAAAGGAGAGTGGCAGATCGAAAATACTTTAGATAGCCAAGTTTTAGAGCCTGAGGTGAGTTTACTTAATTGTTTGTCGTATTTAAATTGATTATACAAAATTTTTAAATGTGGGAAAAAACTTATTAGCGCATTTTTTACTACCTGTGTCCAGGGCTGGACATACGCTGTAGATTTTCCAGCTAACTATTCACCGAGCAAAGATTGGAAATCGTGTGTTCGGAGAAGGAAATGGTACCGCATTCGAGAGTATGTTGCTACGGGCCGGTGGAATTTAATTGCATCCGTTCATGAAGATCACACAGCTGTAAGTGCAGTGGCTACATGTATGTAAATGTCGCCGTTTAAGGTGCAAAGTGTCGCGTGTCCTTGACACCTCAAAAAATCTGTCTCATTTCCCTCGATATTTTGATGAATGAGCTCACTAAAATTTAAGTGATGTAGAAACTAATGTTTGCACCTCTTCGGAATATATCAAACACCTCAGTTTATCATTTTCTGAACATACCAAACCTCAGTTTACGGTTTTCAAAACATAAATGCTTGACTTTCGCATGTTTATACGTCTATACGCTCAGTCCACAGCACTTTGCATCGGCAGCAGCGATCTATCATTTTATCGTAATTTAAAATGTCTTCAAAATAAATGGACAGTTTATTATTGTACAATGATATGTAACTCCTAAGTATGGGATTTTGATTTGTAGGACCCATTTACAGATGTTGGGGCGAGCAGCTTTGGAAATTCTAATCACGATGTGAGCTGTGTGTGGGCGATCACTGTCAATGGTCAAGTTTATTTCCGAAAGTCAGTGAATCACTCTCAGCCCGAGGGAATTGAGTGGACGAGCGTGTCGGTGACGAAAGGTGTCCAGGATGCAGCGCAGGTGGCCGTGTCAGCCACTGGGACTCCATTTATCGTCACTTGGACCGGGGGCCTTCTCTACAGAGTGGGAATCACTCCTATGAACCTTGCTGGGACAGACTGGCTCACGGCCAATGGTCCTCCTGGGGGAATATTCCAACTGTCTGCTGGAAGAGATACACTCTGGGTGGTCACTAGGGACAAGAAATGCTGGTCTTTGAAAGGCAAGCTGGGAGATATTTTGGCCAAGAAGTCTTTAGAGCCATTTGAATGGATGGAGATCCCAGGAAGAATGAAAGCCATCTCTGTCAGTAAAACAGACCTTGTAAGTCACCTTCATGTTTATTGTTTGCAAAAAGTCATTTAATATCTCAAAAATATTCAAATATGCCGGACTTAAATTCGACGGCGCATTTAATTACCCATTTTGGCGATAGCAGTCGCAGAAATCAGTTTTGTTTGTATTGTATTCGTTTACAAAAAGCGTCGATATACCACTTTTGCACTTTTTTAAAATTATTCAAACTGGAATTTACATTTTTTAAAACTAATAAAACTAATTTTTACACCTTTTGAAAACATCCAAAAACTCGATGTATCCTTTCCAAGTATTGTAAAACCACACTTGGCACTTTTCAAAAATAGTAAATTGATATACGTATTAAACGTTTACAAAACCATTAAATATGTTTTTAGAACGGCGTTCTTTTCTGAAATGCTTTAAAAAACGTTACTGCTAATGTTCTGTTACAAGCGGAAAGATAATAAATAACAACAAAGGTTGTTGAGTCTCGTTGACGCTTGAGAGATTTTCGTATTTCGTTTTCGTATAGTGCAGTTCCCTAAAATCGTTGGCATTTGAATTTACAGGGTACAATAAACAAATAAAAACAAGGAAAATGACAATAATAACTTACCGTGCAATTTGCATTTGAATGGTAGTGTCGCACTAAAAGTGTGCTCCCCGTAGGCGGCTTTTCTCGCAACAACATTAAAAAGATCAGACCTCTGACGTTAGCAAGTAGTAATTAGCATAACATACATAATGGATCGGTATCAGTTACATCTTTTACGACTTTACTTTGGTAGAAGGCGATAGGGACGCTTAAATTAGAATAGCATTCCATTCATTCAGCAATTCAGTTCTCGTTACCTACCCCAGACTACTTCCTTAAGATGCCAGTTTAGTTTAATTAACATTATAACTTGAGAGTTTAAAGTGTTTTACTGCTTACAGTTGACGGTGTGACTAAAGTGTGTCTAACAATTTAATTCTTAATTGCAATCTGTTCAGGTGGTGTTGGCCATCGGGAACGATGACAATGACGTCTTTTTCCGTTTTGGAGTGAGCAAGGAGCAATTGCATGGACAAGGCTGGAAGGAGGCTTTCGCAGGAACTTCCTGGGACACAATTTCCACTTGCTCTGGAATGTCAGAGTCTGAAACTTCGTCCACATCAGACCGTGACCGTGACACAGTTGATGGACACGAGAGTGACGAAAGTGAAGTGTCCATTCGACCGGATATCCCCCAAGTGACTCCGTTAGTAGAAGGCGGGAGTGGTGACCATAGTCATTCATATACAGTACAGAATCTCTGCTGGGTCGACGGTGGATGTGCTTCTATTCTCAAGTAATGCACAAAGTTAAATATTGTATCCTGGGTGGAAAAAAATCTGGGATAAGTCCAGTCTTTCCCGCCTAAAAGCAATGTGAAACAAGTCCAGCATCTTATTAATTTGGCATTTTGACCCAAGGCCCAACAATCAACTTGTTATTTGTTCTCACAGCAAGTGAATAGTTTTTTTTGCAAATTAGTAATACTGCGATTTACACATTTTGAAACGTAGTAAAAAACTGGTATCTATTTAAATTTTTTGAAAAATAGAAAAATTGTAATTGTCACTTTCAAAACCAAAAACCTGATATTTAAGTACACTTTTAAAAAAATGTGAAAGTTATATTCACTTTACTGGCACAACGGTAAAAAGTTGAATGCAGGAATTGGGACTGACACTAAAATGACCTTGAGATGTTGGGCTATTGTCAGAATGATTGTAAGCGGGAACTGTTCGTCACAGACGATACGACTATATTCTAAAAAATTGTTTATTTTGAGGTTAATTTATGTTCCTTTACTTGATTTTCTTAGAACGGGCCAAGAGCCTGACTTAGAAGTGGGTCCCTGGCGGGAGGAAATTCTGACTGGACTAAATTTTCGTAAAATGGAACGAAGTAAGTTTGCCTATCCGAGTGCCATCGAACCCTCAAATAGTAACACGTCCTGGGCCACGTCCACCAAAGCGAGAATGCTACATCACACCAAAGGTGCTTCCTGGGTCAGAGGTGAAATTGAAATTAGTAACAATGACACTCTCGTCTTCTATAAGGTTAGAAATGGAAATTTAATAATAAAAAAGTATCAGTGATGCTATCATTCTAGTAAACAAAAAACCGTAATAGTTACACGAATGCATGTATGAAAAATGGAATTAAAAACAACATAAACTTACTTATGTTTCAGGATTTACATCATTCTTGGATGACAGCTGTTGCAGATATTCTCAGTGTTTTTATTTGTCGGGACAGAGCATCTTCTTTTACGCTCCGTGTTCGAAATGCAATCGAAGCTGGCATTGCAGACTTTGTTACTTTTAAATTTGAGTAAGGATATAAAATAAAAGGAATTTACAATAACTGACATTAATATTGCATACAAAAAAGCGTTTTAATTTGAATTTTTTTTGGATGCTTTGATTTTATCCCCAGAAATGAGCAAAATATGGAAGAATGGCGGCAAACACTCATCGATGCATCGGCAAAGCCTCATGAGGAATGGTCGTTAAGAAATGCGTGGATTACAACGACAGGTGGGGAAATTCACGAAGCAGGACTTATTAAAATGACAGGTACGGTTTAGTAGACAGTAGTGTGGTGGCTGATTTCCTATTTTTCTCAGGGAATTTTACATTTTTTCAGAACTGATAAGTCGCACTTTTTTTTAAAAGAAGAGTAAGACTGTTATTCAAACTTTTTCAAAAGGAGTCAATTTCTGCTCTGTTTGATGTGCGTAGATACTCCAATTGGAGCTGAGGTGGTAACTCCCGGCGGTGGGTCGGAGCTGAGACTTCACCATCCGCTTTTAAAGGGGTTCCTCCCTGGAAGTGAAATAATTGTTGACATTGTTATTCCTGCGGATGCCAAGCGGTTTGCACTGAATCTCAATGGAAGGGACTCTGCAATATTTCACTTCAATCCGCGACTGGGTGACAAAGTAGTGGTTCGCAACAGCCGAGATACGAAGGGCGAGTGGGGGGAGGAGGAGCGGGACGGGGTTTTCCCATTCAATCCTGGCCAAGCCTACGCAGTCAACGTCACTTGCACAGACACTCAGTTCATTGCGACGGTCTCTTCGAAGCACAAGTTCATGTTCCACTACAAGCATCGCTTCCTGCCCAAGTACATCACGCACTTTACGGCTGTTGGGGACGTGAATGTCGTGGGGGTGAGATATGACCCGGCCAAATCCGAGGACGTCAAGCACACCGAGTTCCTCACGAGACCCGAGTCAGGTCACTTTTGGAAGGTCGAGAGTGCAGCCAAAGGATTCACGTGGGCCCTGGGGGTGGACATGAATGTGTGGGCGTATACTGGGGGGAGTCCAGCGCAGCGGAGGGCAGAAGGTATCAACCTTATTTTTATCAAACAAATTATAATTTATTCCTTTTGTGTCTAATAAGTTGTGTTAGGATGTTATTGGTGTACGGACATTTTATTTTTCCCTAAATTGTGGATATTTTGTATTTTGGTATGTAAGGTATGGTAACGTATGTTCTTGCTGTGCTGTGGTAGGTTTTAATTAGATACTTATATTTATGCCTTTTATTATGTATTCAGGTGACCACATCGTTACTGACGAACAAGTTTACGTAATCTATGAGAATCAGCGCTGGAACCCACTCACATCATTCAGCTCGCAAGGTCTGCCCACGGACAGGTCCCCATGGTCCGATGAAACAGGCCGGATTCCCTTGGAGAAGGATCTCATTAAACTTTCCTCTTGTGCATGGACTTGGGTAAGAAACTTGCATTAAAAACAAATATGAAAAATCATCCCTTCCCCTATATTGTGTTTCAGTCCATTTCAAATGGTTAATTTCCAATTTTGCGTTTCTGAAATTGGCAAATATCATGCTTTATACTTTTTCAAATGATCAAATTCCACTTTTTAAATGGGAAAACATCATGTTTTGCTCTCTTTTAGAAGGTTAAACCAGTTTTGTCTGTTTAGAAATGTACCGCGTAGCTTATTTGGGCTAATGTTTTTCCTTTAAAATTATGCAGGTAGCAGACTGGGAGATTGACTACGACGTGAAGGACGGAGTGGACAAATTCGGCTGGCAGTACGCCGTCGACTTCCCCGCCTCTTATCACTCTAGTAAACGATTCAATGATTTCGTGAGACGACGAAGATGGAAACGGATTGGGATTCATAAGACTTCCGGGCCTTGGATTTTGGTTCCAAATATTAAACTCATTGATATTTGCGTTCGGGTAATATTTCGTCAATGGAAATTATTACAAAATGACAAAGTTGAGCCATAAATAAGTGATTAATGATTTCTCACGGTTAGATGAATGACGAGTGTGACTACGAAGTGCTCGGCGTCTGTCAAAATGGAGATGCTGTGGTGAGATGCGGTGTGACTCCCGAGAATCTTGCTGGTACAAATTGGGAGCCTCTCACTAGTCAAAAACCTTTCGTAAGGAACTGAGTTGAATCTTCTGTTAAATTATAATTATAAAGCATGAATTTCCCATTAATTTGTTGAATTTAATTTAATTTCGTTCATCTAAATTATTAATTTGCAGGTAAGTATTTCAAGTTGGTACAAAGAGCGGATTTGGGCGATAGGGAAGGATGGATTTGCCTACATTCGCTATCAGAATAATTGGCAGATTCTTGACAGACCGGGGAAGACACCTTTGAAGCAAATCTGCGTGGGGCCGGCCAGTTCTGGGGCCACGATTTGGGCAATTGGAACAAATAATGTGCTGTATCGAAGGACTGAAGTTCAGCCGTCAGCTTTCCCCGAGGGGAAGGACTGGGCAAAGGCCTGCGAAGGCGTCCTTCAAGTTTCCATGGGTTCGGACGGAACTCTTTGGGCTCTCATTAAGAACGGGGACAATTACAAGTGCAGCATCGCCAAGAGGAAAGGAATTTCCCCCAACAATCCCAATGGCATTGGCTGGGAAATTGTGGCTGAGGGACCCTGGAGGTACTTCTCTGCCACCGGAGCTTATGGAAGAAATATTTAGTTATTTAACTCTCAACTCTGTACCTTAAATTTGAGTATTCATTCATTATTTCAATATTCATAGTAATTGCAGTTTTATTATAACTTTTATGAAGGAACTAATGTTCCTTACCTAGTATGTTACTTCAAAGTTGTAGATACTTTCAATTCAAGTTCATATTTTATTTTAGGGTTTCAATCAAAAAATCTCAATTAATTCCTGTACAGGCTGGTTTTTTTGTTTTGATGTTTTGCGTTCGCGATATCGGAAAATGTCAGGTTTGCATTATACCTGCATTTTCGGGTAGTATAAAACATCCCTTAATTCACGTGTTGCAATTTCAAAATCAAAAGGTGCAAGGTGGATGGATTTTTTTGGGGTTTTGCTTGTTCAAAAAGTGTCGGTTGGCGTTATGTAGTATTTTAGTAGGTGCGTACATGTATTATGCAAATGTAGGTTACCTATCTTGTTTTATTTTTTGAGTCGAAATTCATTTATTTTTGTAATTTGGAGCACTGAAAGCTTTCCTAGTGGTACAGCTCGTCATAATTTTGAATTTTAAAAATGTTTTGATTGAAAAAATGGAGTTCGTTTAAATATATATATACAATATGCCTATGTAATTATGTGGAACGGAAATATTACCTGCATTGGTATTTTGTCCCTCAGCTAGAACTAAAGTAAAATATGTGATTTATTTGGTAATTTGATATAAAATAGTAATACTTAATTTGTCGCGAGTTTCTTTTTATGTGATTTGGCCTCGACGACATCCACGTCCAAGGTTTCTTTCATGGAAGTATTGAAATTCCAGGGAAAATAATAATTATACACTTTATGTTTAATTTAATTTTGTGTTTAACATTACATAGTTTGGTTATTCGTTACTCTTTCTTCTTTCCTTACTACTGCCGTACTGTCTCATTTGTGATAATTTGAAAAATTGAATGTACCTTGTTTGCTGTTTACGCTGCAGCTATAACCACTATGACGGTATGTATTGCTGTTTTACTTGTATACGGAATCTACTGCAGCTCAAAACTCATATTAATCAAGATGCAGTGACACAACATAGAATTAAACCAAATTATACGTTTCAGCTTTCGAACTACTACGTTTAACTTCTTGTCCTAGTACGTAAGTATAGAGGTGTATATATGTGTATATAAATCAGAGTCAAATGAAAGCATAAGATTATACGATTGTGAAATTATAGAATTTAAAAACGCTCAAATCAAGATCTAAAGGTTGTTCTACGCAATTATTTTTAAGTTTTATCCTATTATTGCATGTACGTCCTATCGAATTCGAGTGTCATTTAAGCTCAATTAAAATTAAGCATGTCCCTTTGTGTCACTGTAATTATACTTTTATAATAATTATTACTAATATAATTAAGTATTAGTGCCTGCGGACAGAGGAGCTGTTTCCAGTTTTGTAATTTATTTAGGGAATTCAAAATTGCAGTGGGTAGGATGACAGTGTCTCAGCTATTCCAGTTTAATAGTTTTACCTACCTTGTATTATTTGTACCTTATTCAATGTTTGAATTTTCCTGAAACAATGTACCTACTTTTGTCCTTTATATTTGTAATTAATTTATTTATACTATCAGTTATCACTAGAACTTCTAAGTGTACTATATCTATGAGTGTTGTGTATTTGAATCAGTCTTGAAGTTGGTACTATAAATTACCTGTGCAAATAGTGTGCAAAAATAACAATTATTGACGTTGTATCTATATACGTACTTTGCATCAAGTCAAATAAAATTTGGTATTCAATTCAGTGACCTCATTGTACTTGTTTGAAGTGATGATAATATTATTAATATTTATTTAGTCATTTTACTTGCATGAATTGGCTTCACATATATTTTTATTTTGTAAAATTGCTATAATATGTATTTTATTGCGGGCTTTCGAAGTTTGGAGTAAGCATATTAGTTTACAATTTGTAATGTTAGAATGATTTATACAGAAAGTAAAGTTGATTTAAGATTGTAATAATTACAAATGGCAGGCAATAATGGTTTATACAGATACATGGACACAACCTTACGTGCAAAAGAGGCTAGATTGGCGTTTATTGACGCACATGGTTTACGAAGGAATATTTGTATTTTTACAATTGATTATGATTACTTTTTGGTGAGAATGAATGGAGGTTGAAGGTAATTATGTTGGAAAATCTGGTTTTTAACGGATGATGAGATTGTAGGGACTTCCGGGGATGCTCTTCCCCTCGAAAGTGATGTAAAGAACGTATCTGCCGACCAACCCGATTCGGTACGAAACTTCCAGGAGCCCCGCTCCGCGGTTGTTCGTCCAAATCTCGGGGGCCGAGGGTCCGTGGATGGCGATCTTCATCTGCGTCACGTCCACGCCCTCCGCCACATTTATCTGAAACGTGTTCGGCCCACCTGCAACAAGTGCACCCACAACCAACCTTACTTTTACACACGCAAATACTTTTATTTCACAACAAAACACACTCTTTTTCTTTCCCAAACGGCTTACACTTCTCTCATATTTTACCCTGCATTCAAATTAAATCGTTTTACACTAAAATACAGTAATAAACATTGTTAAAAGATCAAACTTAATACCTAATGCGCTTTTATTTAAAATACAAAAACTGGTTTAAAAAAATTCCACACTTCAAACGCGGCTGAACTCCATTGCGCATTGTAACGTTTCTGAAAGGTGCAAAACATGAAATTGCACCTCTTCCAAAAAGGAAAGACTTATTAAAAAAATACCATTTATAAAAAGTTCAAGAACAGGAAAACATCCAAAACATCCAACCAACAAATTTTAAAGTTGCCAAACACGATGCTATGTTTTTTCAATCAAAATATAGTTATTGACCTTCTATAAAAAGGTACAAAACATGATAAACAACATTTTGAAACGGTACAAAACTTTATATTTTGTTTATTCGAAGACGGCAAAACGTGATATTAAGAGTACGAAAAGCCGAAAAATGTTCTACTAAAAGAGTAATCGTGTTAAATTTAATTTGAATGAATTTATTACGGATCCTGATTACTTACGCGGGTTTCCAACTTCTAGGGCCTGACCACTGGCTACGATGGGAGCTGCCATTTTAACAAACTACTTGGATCTTCTGTATCTACTTGCAAAACTGTCAAAATCAAGATAGTTATTGTATTAGCAACTTTTAATTTGCAATTTATTCGGTTTTTGTACATTAAAAATAAAATGTAATTTTGTGTAAGATTGTGAAGAATTTACCTGTACAAGTTTAAACTGAAACGGGAAGAATTGAATTTGGATGCGGAAGACAGACTGATGGGCAGACGGAGGGAGACTGAGGACGACGGAATAAAATTGAGATCAGAAATTCATAGATTGGACATAATGGGCCTTTGGGATTTTTTTTGTTTCCTTGAAATGAATCTGAAATGTGGATGATTGTAGGCAGAGATGCAGTAAAGCAGAGAGGATGAAAGTATTCAACCAGTTTGTAGTTTTCATTTTACAACATGTCCATATTCGTCTCCACCTTAAAGCGTAGGTGTCTTCGTCTTCCCCCAGCCTCATCATTATACGCAGATCATAAATGCAGGCCGTAATTACACACGTACACGTAATATGCTTTATTTACGAGTTCCAAGCACAAAACGGCACATCTGCGCCTATAATCAATGGGAAATATCATCCTTTTGCCCGCAGCAGCATCGCTTTTATGCATGTAGCATTTAACAAAGATTAGGTCACCAGAATCCTTCGCAGGGGCTTGCAAATATCACGTCCTACAATTTGGCTGCGGTCAAGGGACTATTGGTGCCAATAAAAGGCAAAACATGAAAATAATATTTTTAAAATCATTAACATGTGATATTATGCTCCTTCAAAACAGTCAAAACTTGCCTGTTTATATATTGATAAGGTGGACATCAAAAAGGCAAAATATAATATTAACATACCTATTCTTAAAAGTTAAGTTTTTCTTAAACAAGCTACTTAGTAATATTAATCTTTCTAACCGGAGCAAAAACTGATATCTGCACATTTGACAATGACCAAAGCATGATAACAGCAATTTTGAAATGTGTAAAAACAAAACATTTTACTTTTTCAAAATTAGCTAAACGTCATACTAGAATTTGAACATTCAAAGCGTGATATGATACTTTCTAAAAAAAAAAAGCAACACCTCATACTATTAGCGTTTCTCAACGGTGCAAAACACCATATTTCACGATTTTCCAAAAACAGCCAAAAAATAATAAACATTACGAACAGGATAATTAACATTTTTTAAACGAGGGAAAATTTGAAAAGCTGCATTTAAAAAAAGCGAAACATGCTGATTACTTGTTTACAAAGTAGCAAAAATGTGATGCTACAACTTGCTCAAACAAGGCAAAAGGTGATAATACCATTTAATATAATTTGCAAATAGGTGGACATTTGTAAAAAGGAGGATTTGTAAAGGGTGATGTTGGAAGTGACCTTAACTAGCTGGGATTGCTTGGAGAAGAGTAAATAAATATTGTTTGTAGCTGTGGCTGTGCATGTGCCTTATTTAAGTTGAATTGAAGGTGAAGGTGGATGGTTTGTGTCTGCATGGGCGGCTTAAGTTAACTCCAAATTTGGAAATAAAAAATCATGTCGAAGTCGTAATCTTCATTTTTAAACTGCCACTCTGCAGCCTACCTACTATTATGTGCACGGGGCTTTCCATAAATCACCTTACTCCTTCCTTTCCATAATAAAATAAAATTCCTCACAAATTAAATACCTACAGAAATGCTATGCAGCCTATTATGCACAGTTTTACTGATAGGTAGTTCCTACACGGTCCCTTCTCAATATTGTTTTACTTGTGGCTGATTAGGCATTAATGCAATGGGATATACTGTGCGGTAATTATGTTGTGTAAATAGGAGGTCAGGATTTGTGAATGAGTGGATTCAATTCATAAATTACAGAGGGAACTATGTACGAAGAGATGATATATGGAATTTTATTTTTCAATTTTTTGTGTGTAATTCCTATAATTTTGGATGAAATGAGGAATAATTTAAATTGAGAAAGAAAATGAAAGTGAGTATGGGTCTAATATGTAGGGCCATTAATTAGAATGAGTCGCTATAGAGCATAGCGATGGGTGCTTTACATTTCTGTTTGGCCCTTGCAAAGGCTTCGGATGGACGTACAAGGAGATTTCGAGGGAGACAAATTGCTGCTGTGGAATTCAATTTGGATTCAATCTGCAATTTATGGGCTGACATTAACTGACTGACAAATGACAATTGTTTTTGCCGTCGTCTACGAGTACAAACTAGGAGCTACAATATTTGACCAATGTCAAAAAGTAAAGAGCAGTTGTGCCATTTTTTGAAAGTGTAGATAGCACTTTTACTATTTTGGGAAAGTGTACAAACCGGTTTGATGAATTTTGTAAAAGTGCAAATCTTAGTGTTAATATTTTTGAAAGCGTAAGAGTTTAATTGGTAATTTTTGAAGATTTAATGAATTTTGGGGAAGACTGGGAGGGTGCCTTTTGGGAAGGTGATTTAAATTGTGATTGAGCCAGTAGTGAAGGCAGGGTTGGACGTAGCAGACAGAAATCGCTGCTTAAGATGCAAAGGGATAAAAGGTGCAAAGTGACGCATCTCCATGGCGCTTGAGAGGGAATAGATTTAAATGGATGGCATTCTACATCCCAATCATGCTGGAACAATTACAGACGACACTAGATTTGAATTCGCTTTCATTGCCGTGTACTTGGCTCCCCTTTAGTTTACACACTCATCACTCTTGAATCTGGAATAAATTATTCCAGATTCATACTTGTTATACATTATTCGTACTGTAGCTTCGTACTGAGCATAAGGATTACGCAACTGCAGAGGATTTTTTCATCCCAGTCTTTGACGACAGTCAACATTCATTATGCTCATCTGGAAATAAGAAGCAAACTTTAGTTTTAAAATGGATTCAGGGATTGCCGTTGCTTCGGTGTCCACAATGCCAACCTACCTCTGTACTCTATTTACCTTTTTATAATTTATTCAGCATTATTTCCCATTTCCAATTACCAAATCCACTTAATCTCGTTCAAACACAATCTGACTTTTAATTTTACATCTGCTGCTCGTATCTTTTGACACCACTTGCACTTTAAGCTGCAGACGCCAGCATACGTCATTTGGCCCTCCTGAGTGCGCCACACTTTCCTTGTTACGGACAGCGGAGATGCAGCGCACTTTGCCTCTTAACACTCCATAAACACATATGAAAACATATGAAAACATATCATTGCCCAAGCCATAAATACACATGAAGATTCCTTGTGGGAAAATCTTTTTACAAAATCTTTTAAAATTCCTTAATACGTCCAAGTATTTTAGCTCAACCCTTTGACCCCCGTTTTTGCACCCTTGCACTGCCTAACAGGTGGGGAACCTGTAATAATTACTAATTTGGATAAATACGACAAATAGAATAATTCATCTTGACTGCCTACAGGATGCACCACCCACAGTTTCGCCCTTTGCTTAGAGCTTCTGACAACTTAACCTATTCGCAACTGGAAAACCATGGAAAAAAGGCTGAACAAAAGTGCCTTGTCTACAACTTAACTTTTCACAAAGGTCAATGCTAGAAAAAAGCCAACATTTTCGAAAACACTCAAAACCTAGTGACTCACACTTTCAAAAAAGTCAAAACTAGAGACTAACACTTTCAAAGAGGTCACAGTAAGAAAGTAACGCTTTCAGAAAGGTCTCAATAGCAAATTAACACTTTCAAAAAAGTCAAAACTAGACACCAGCACTTTCAAAAAGGTCGAAACTAGAAACTAACTTTTTCAAAACGGTCAAAACTATAAATTAACGTTTTGAAAAAGATGGTAAACTAGATCTATAACCGTTTGGAAAAGGTTAATGCAACTTTTGAAATCCTCAAATTTAAGTAGCTGGCGGTTTAAGGAACTTCCGGCTAAACGCACATTAGATTGCTGGTGCACTTTTTGATTTTGATTTGACTTGACCTATTCTTAGCTGCAGGATTATAAAATGTCTTTTTTAGAAAATCAAATTGAAAGTGGCAAAATGGCGAAAATGTAATGGCGACTTTGTTCTATGAAGAATGAATGGGTGAAGCTAATTTGAATTGCCTGGACCATAGAAGGTCATATTTTTCGGACACACTTATGGATGCGGCCAAGACTCGGTAGCTTTAGTCTTTTTTATTGGTAGCTTGTTAGTGATATTGACTGTGTACTTTTTAATTTTCAAAAGCCGTCCCCCATCAGGAGAATACAGATTTTAATTTTGAAGCACCTGCAAGTAACTAATTTTGTAATTATAGACTACTTTTATATCGCCTAGATTTTCTTCATTGACCCAATTAAAATCTTTGCAAAATTACACAACCACTTTATTTTATTTTATTTTGATTTTCAGGGAAATGAAACATTGCCGGCAACCTTTCCACAGAATGCAGGCCGTTTACCATTCAGATAAACTAACACATTAGTTGTTGGGAATATTCCCGGCAATGTTTCCACTGAAGCATTATCTTTACTCGTGTCATGACGATGTTTATTAATCTTGTATTTGTAATCATTGAAAATGATCTTACCCTCATGGTGCATTCCATCACCGTACACAACTGCTTTCTGGGCCCAGATTCAATAAAAAGTTTAAATTTTTGACTTAATTTAGAGATTATCTTCTCGGTTTAAGTTTTTTGGATTTGGAAAGATAAGCCGTATTCAATACAGTCAAAAATG
>JAQFZC010002396.1:0-23331 GCA_034695205.1 Dicyrtoma fusca | reverse complement strand
GGGATTAATACCCGAGGATGCTCCTCCGGATCCACCTATAAATTTAAAATTGTTACAAATAAAGTAAACCGTTTTCACAATTTAATATGATTAATATGACGAATATGATTGATTAGTGTAGTACTTTACAAATAAAATCTATATTTTGTACATTGTAACTCCTACAACATATTCTTACCTCCTCATTATCGTTGCCATTCATACTTGACTAAGTACTCGGTATTCAAAAGATTAGGTCGTCTTTATTCTAATTAAGAAGTTGCTTAAGAGTAACTTGGCTGAATCGCTGGCTGTCACTGTTTGGCAGGGCGTACTAAAAAAGAATTTTTAGTAACTTTGTTTAACTGTCGCTATCGCTGGGCTTGTGGAAAGGACAATTTGGGGTCATCAAGTACGGTGCACTCACAGTCAAGCTCAAGTCAGTGTTCTTAATGTGGATAGGCTGAAGCTATAAAAGTCTTTACAACCTGCAAGCTTTGGTATAATTATAATCGATAACCAACGAACAGTCCAACAGTCTACATTATGAGTAACACAAGAATATTATTTAAGATTAGTATTTAAGTTTAAAAATCTAGAAAGCCGCAAACTATCATAGCATGTGCATGTGTGTATCTCCACTGCACTGCGGGCTTAATAATTCTTGCCTGTAATCTGTAAACATCATCTGTCCTTTAAAACATGGATCTTCCCGCATAAATTGGAGCAAAAGGACTTCGTTATCATCATTGAGCAAAGATGTCGGCAGAAGTCCAGAAAAAAGTTCAGAATTCCAGTAAATACTTGTCACCTGTATATTTTGGATAATTTCGAACAAAACTTAAGTAAGTAACTAATCGTAATTTTTCAAATTATATTCTACATGCTGCCAAAAGCTTATAAACCTTGAAACCAGTACAAAAATGTTGATCATGCTTGTTGGGTGCCTTAATCATAGATCACATTTTACTTGGGACACATTGCGTCAACACAGACGATATATTACATATGTTACATTTTAGCATTAAGTGCCTACGCAGTAAACTGACGACGAGAATCTACATATTCACAGCCAAGTTCAGGACTATTATCCACATTTTTTAGAGTTTAATATTGATAGACGATGGGGAACCTTCAATAATAATAGCTGGCACAAGAAATGGAAATGCAATACAGCGGAGCCAAATGTTAGAGTTATACAAGTAATTATGAATTATAAATATTTATAATGCTTACAATTTGGTAGAGAAAAAGACATTATTCAAATAAACAAAGCTGACACTGTCGTCCACTGAAGAAACCCCAACGGACTCAGTTTACGTTTACAAAGTTCTGCTGGTTATCGATTGTAATCATTGCAAAAAGTAGAAAATTGATTAAAAAATTATTTGATTGATCTTGTTTTTGCAATTTAAATTCACATGTTCTAAGCTAAAATTAAAGCTTACGAAGACTCACTCTCAAAAAGTAATTACTCAAATTACTCAGAAAACATACATGAATTAAATACATGAATTATACGAATTATATACATGAATGACCCAGCCAGTACTAGGTGTGCATTAACCTTCCTCGTACCTTACAAGTTTAATCAGCACAAAAGTGAAAAATACTGCAAACATTGTCTTTATTTTCAATTAAGTGGCATGATTTTGTTGACAGTGTACGTGGAAGTTACGTTCGAATCAATTTGGAATGGGAGCCTGCACTGGCTGTCACAAGCTCAGAATAAACTGCGCGTCTAGATTGGCAGACCTATGTAATAGGGCTTCATTCGGGACTAGACAATAAAAAAATCGCCGTTGCCGTTCTGAATTTTACAAGTCTTGATACCAATTTTTAAAATACTGTAAATAACATCAATTACTTATACATTTTAAATATTTAATTATCTTCTAATAGCTAATGAAGCTTAGCCATATAAATTAGTATTTTCTAAAACCTATTTAAAGTACTTTTGATATAGAATATAGAAAATTGAACATCGCAAGGATTTTTCAATCGTATTAGAGAGTGAATAGTATCAAGTCATATTTTTTAAAAGCTAATTTTTTAACTAAATTATTCTTAAACAGTCATGTCATGAGCAATAAATAATCTAGAACTGACCACTAAATGCAAAAGGTACTGCGATTTTAGCAGACATCTCCACATGATTTTTAGTGAGTGGTTCCGTTCCGTTCCGTCCCGAACCCGGCTCCGATTGAAGCACTAGTCAGGCCATACTAAACGGAAAAAAAAACCCCGTGCTCTTTTCCAAAATTTTGGAGAAGGTAAACACAACCCGGCCATATAATTTCTCCCAAGATGGATGCAAAATGCGATGCAGAATGTAAGTCTCAAGTAAACACTGACTGTTGAGCTGTTGTTGCCGCCTGTATACTTAACTATGTAAATACAAGTAATGTCTATAGCATCTAACTCCTGAGAGGAAATCACCTCAACACGACTCTTGTAAAAAGTACGCATAATAATCACCTTTATGCATATGAAATAATTCAGAAGAATCACAGATGCTGAAGTTTCCTTTCGTAGACATAATCTGTCTACGCTGGTCGTCCCAAGAACTGGCGAATTGTGTCTGATTCTGTGATTGGATTACATACGTTGTAGTTTACATCTGCGATTTTATTCTGCTCAAGTTACTTACTCTGTCCTACAAGTTAAGCCTGTTTCGAGTTTTCGAAGAGCAAAATGCCAGAGAATCGTTGAAAATTGCAATGACAAAGTTTTCAAGTTGAAGTATCCTCATATCTTATTGCGTCAGTAATACTTCCATTCCATCTGTCATGCTATGTATTGCGGTACACTGTGAACTATTTACTGGGCAACATGTGTACCAATAAAAATATTATAGAAAATGACAGCCAGTTTTATCGTGACCGAAGAATTGGGTCCGTTGACCAGTACAGAGTGCGATACAATACAAGACACTGAACAGTAAGTCCAGAACGAGAATAATGTACTGTTATCATCCAAGTAAACATCGCTTTACACCTTAACGACAAAACCTGCCGAGACAATCACAAGACCTTCTTGTTTTAACAACGCTAAAAAAACATTGTCCACGGACATCAAAATGAGTCCAAGAGACGAGATTAAATATACAGCAGAGTTGCGTGGCTCCTACATTTTCCCCATGGCTCTGCTTAAGACTTAATACCTATGTATATTGCATATCACTGGAAGGGGAATTACAATACGCAATAAGTAGCTGCGACCCGATCCCAAGCTTTGCAGCTTTGTGGATTTTTTAACGAAATACATGCTATTCGGGTAAACTACGTTAATCTGGGTACAGTATTTTGTTGCTTAGTTTCTGGGACCAAATTCTGAATTAATTTCGGAAGCTAAGCATGTACGATTTACCCACCTGAATACTTAATACTTTCATTATCACCTTTCCCCATGTTCCATTCCATGTAAAAATTATACGTAGGCACTTGCCGACGTAAATATTCGGTATTTAACTAATTGTGTACAACGCATTTCCTTTTATACTGTATAGATAATTGTTTACGGAGAGTACAATTTTAATTTGCAAGATTTTTAGTATTAATTTAAGATTAACGGAAGATAAGGCATTCATGCTACACAGGTAGCTAAATACCAGCCTGTAGGGCATCTTAATTGTAATAGTTCCTGTATCTGTTTAAATAAATAATAAAAGAAGGATTTTACATTTTTATTTATTAAATTAGTTTCCAATGAATAAAATATTGACTCATTTTCATCCAGTTATAAAGACAGTGTACATGGACTGATGTATGTATTCTACATTCCTCATTCACCAAAGTACTGGTACATAATTGGGTATGTTCATACTAAATAGATTCTTGAATTCTTGATCTTGAAATTGATAAAAACCTACCTGCATACGTTATTTTACTACACCCTGACTATCTATCAAGCCAAGCCACACTGATAAAAAGCAAATTCTCAAGATCAAGAGCTATCAACGATTATGTTAAGTCAACATGTCTTTCCCACATGCAAATGTAGAAATAAATTGCACGAATAAAATATGTAATGAATTTAATAGTGGCTACTTGTCCCATGAAACATCTAGTCTATTGCAAATTGAAATTCCTACACATTCAACTATAAAGAATCTCATATCATTAATTTCCGAATAAAAAAGTAGAAATTCAAGAAACACCGAGAAATTGCTGTCATTTATCGCCTAGACGGGAAAATATATTGAACTGATATCTAAGGATGAAAAAGAGCGCTGGATCAACCCAGTCGGTAGAAATTAAGCAACTTCAACTTCCAGAGATCTATGCATAAATTAGTACCTATAGTATACATACCTACGTACGTGGATACACACATTAGGTACCTTGGTTGGTGGAGACTAGATAGACGCTGCGTAATTTCACTTTCGGTTTCTGTCGAACGCACCAGAAGTGTCATTCCAATAAATGTAAGTGGGCATTTAATTAAGCAACCCACGAACTGTACAAAAGATTCTTATGAATGAAATAATTGGCTAATACTACTTATAGCAGTAATAATACAAAATTTTAATAGCCAGGGTTAATTGTAGTACAGACGGTGTTGGTGTTTCAAATATTTTTGGACGTAATGACAAATCTTTCTCTACGAAGAACAGCATAAGATGATTCAGAAGCAGACAGAACCAGAACTAGTCAACTATAAGTTGCCTACACCGCCTTTTCCAAAAGTTGTATTTGATCTTTCGTGCTTTATACTTCCTCAGTTCATTGCCCAAGCTAAGTTTTTTTAATATAGTTTTGAGAAGTTATAAATTTGAATTTTGAGGCATTCGTGTTGTACCTTGTTCTAAGAAGTTGGAATTTTATTGCCACGAAGGAATAAACGTGAATACAAAAACTTATGGCATAAGTATGTACAGAGGTGTGTACGAAAAAAAAAGTAAATTGTACTTTTTCATAGGCTCATCCGTTTCATCCACTCATGCAAATTTGAAATACTATGGATTTCAACAAAGGAGTTTCCCTGAATCGAAATAAGAAATTACCATAAAAGCTATGAAAGAATATAGAATCACATTCGTCTATTTCTAATTATCATCGAAATCATGTATTCGACCATCAATAAAGCTGAAGTGGCTGAACTTTCCGCTTTTAGTCAACATTTACTATATACTTGTTCAAAACTAGCAAACCAGCAACCAGCTGTTGAGTTATGCTATATATTATGTATGGTGCACTTTCCATGTTGGAAAGTACTTTGACTTTGTACTGTAGTATGTATATACACACGCTTGAAAGGCCTGGAGCACAAATACCGGCTGCTTTGGTTTATTGACTTTAACCCGTTTCTGTATTTTTTTTCGTTTTTTTTTAAAGATTGAGCATTTAAATCATCGATTCTACACCGTTGTTCAATTTAATTTTTTAATTGAACAAAGTTTTTAACTACTACATTTTCACAGACGCAAAAATCACAATTTCATTCGCTTAATTAGCATCGAAGCAAGCTTAGCTCTTTAAAAAAATTAAAAGATACAGGATTTCAACAACATTGCCGACTCACCACTGAAACCTTTCATTACAATTAAAGACAGTGTAAAACATTTAATTGGAAATTGCAACTGAATGCTCTGGAACGGTGGAAAGTAGTTTGCGCAGAAACAAAGTGATTGTTAACTTCTTTTTGAAACCGCACTTACCATATGCTGTCCTGTCTTTATTGTCTCACTCTACATGCCTTCAACGTCGGTATGCATACACAATATGGCAGACTATTAATTAGCCAGTATATTTAAATTTGTGGTAATACATACAACATTTCCATTTAAAGTATTATTATGAAATTGCACTCCCCTCTGGGCTGGCGCCCACGGGATAATTATTTAATTTATTCAATGCGGTATATCGCTACTGTAATTGCAAAATCTCACCAGTTCATTTGATGCTTAACTATTAACTGAAAAATACCCGAAATCCCCTCAAGTATGAAATACAAAATGGCCGAAGTACATCTATATTACAGATACAAAGGTAATGCTGAATAAACGCAGTGCTAATATGGATTTAGTAATAGCTGGACTTGGACCATTTTGCATTTAATACATGAGCGGTCTTCTACAATTCTACAGTTAAGGAGCAACAAGCTGGACTCGGGACATTTTGCAATTACAGTGACGATATTCATATATCGACAGAGATTAATTTTGTGAACATTTTTGATTTATAGTTCACCAACTAATTTTGATATTTCGATTTTAGGATAGGCAGCGCAAATTTGACCAATGAATTTAAATGCGAAAGGTATACAAGTTGATAAATTAATATTTTGTATGATTCCAGCGTAGGAAGGATCAAGAGCTTAATTTTGTGCAAGAATCTTAAACGTAAAATTCGTATATGTGTTTGTTATGGTTATTGCGTCCCGAATGGCTAGTTTTTCTGAAGATGCTAGAAGGAAAAAAAAATCAAAGACTGATATTCTCCTATATACAGACGAGTTGTATGGGTTCATTCATCTCATCTCTCCCGGTGTTTGACTCAAACATCTTCTTTGACGTTATGTGAGGTTTTGCTGAGCATCTTGAGGCTCGGCAGCTCTTTCACATTCAGCAGAAATCTGTGTGTGTATGTGTGTGAGCGAGTGAGTGAGTATTTGCTGGGATTTCATTTTCATTTCATTTCATGATGCACCTTAAATCATTACATATCACGAAAATGAACACATTTCTGTAATAGCTCGTAGACAAAGTCAGTGTACTACTAATTCAATATACATACCTACCTATTCTACTGAATAAGGCAAATGTCATGAATTCATGAAAATGAAACGTTTATGATCCACCTATACAGTTACTGTAATATTATTTAGCATGTATACAGTCCGCACCTAGCTAATACCACGGTGCGTCTCTCTAGTGAGTCTCCGTCTCAGTCTTTCTCCTAATGAATGACTCGTTTATAGAAGGTAACAAGTATGTAATAATAATTATCTATACGTATCAAGACCTACCTCCCTATACTTACACCAGACCGACCGTCTCTCTCTCTCTCTCTCTCTCTCTCTCATCGAGCGTATTATATCCATTGGGCAAAACAAAAAGTAAAAACTGGTCCTGGTTGACTTATGACCGGATTCAAGGTGAGCTTCCAAATGCAATCAAAAGTCAAAAACATCTTGCTTCGGCAACAATCCACTCAGTTCATCGGCACCCTCCACTCGCAAAGGTACATAACAAATACAACTATACAATCCCTGTAACTATCAATGGAAGTGGAAAATTTTACGTGTTTACCAAAAATTTATATAAAATCGTGGTTTTTCGAAAAATTTTAGAACGTTCCATTTTAAAGGGATTTTTGTTATAGAATAATATAAAATTAGATTGTTGTGTTTATCCTTGCATGCTGTGGCTATCTACCGTGTGTGTGTTTTATAAATAATTTAAAGTATATATATAACTGGAAGCGGATGACAGGAAGTATATTTATTTTATATTTAGGTTTCAAAAATGAGGGTTTTGTACGTGTGTTTACTGGCTGCATGCCTCGTGGGCTTTGCCAACGCTCTGCCACCACGCTACTACAGACAAAATGTTGAAGAATCTGTTGACGACGACGAGGAGTCTTCCGTAGAAGATGAAGCTTATGATGACTCCAGCGACATGTACACTTTCCCAACCGGTGGGCCTGGAGGACCTCCATCGAGTAAGACAGTTTCCAAAGAGCTCGGAACAGAACTCTGTGTCCAGCAATGAGCTTACTTTTAAAAATCATTTTGTGGAAAAATGTAACATCATTTGTAGCTGATAATTTGTTTCAACAGACACGTACATGCCAAACATGCCACGCGGACGCTCCGATGACGAAGACGACACGGAGGACGTAGCATTTTTTGCTTACGATGCGGAGCCAAACCATTTGTACCGCTACACTGGACAGGATTTGGGCAGTCCAACTATGAACCCAGGGCTAGGGCGTAAGCTACAGCGTAAGGAAGAAAAGGAGGAGCAGGAAGACGCAGAGCAAGAGGATGAGGAGGAAGATGAAGAGGAAGATGATGATGCTGGTGACCAGGATGACGACAGTGATGATGAGCAATTTGGAGTCCCAGACTACAACAAAATGTTTCCGAATCCACAAGGAAGGCCCCAAGGACCTGGAGGTGAGAATCAGTCCAATGGAACTGAAGAAAACCTGTTTCATTTCAAATATTCATGAGATAGAGCTTATTTCATTGCCTGTGTACCATTTTGCCCACTGCTAGGGTTGGTGCACTTGCTTCACGGAGCATAGCCACTACTGAGCTTGTTAAAATTGCACGGGAGATAAACCATGAGATGTATTGTTACCGATATTTTTGTTTTCTATAAAAACAAATGATACTAATTCCTACTTTTTGATGTCTATTTATTTAGACTATCAGAAGTACTTGAATCACTTGCCACAAAATCAACCACAAAGACAGCGTGGCAGCTCTCCTCCACCCCGTCGCTACCGCACAGACAATGCATTGGCCACTTACATTAACAATCCAAACGTAAACTACGTGATGGATGACGCCGTGATAGTTGATGCTGAGCCGTACGGAAGATCACGCATCCTTCAAGACCAGCCATTCGACGAGGATGAGGAGGCCGACGATGATGAAGAAGATGGGGATGCTGATGATGATGTGGATTTTAGCGTTCCGAGCTACGATACCCTTTTCCCAGCCCCAACCGACAAGAAAGTTGGGAACAACGAGCGTAAGCAAACTTTTCCTTGTAACATGAGATCTGCGTCAGGATTTTAATGAATTCCTAGGAGAAACGAAATACCTGTACTCAACCATATCTGTTCATTCTCTATTTTACATTTTAGTTTTCAGTGGAATGAGAAACTCATGGAATAATGCACCACAACCACCTAGCAATCGTCGTCAGTATGGCTATGGTCGCTTTGTGCGATTATTGCAAAGTCCATTACATCATGACATGTACAACCCAGATTACGTCATTGATCCAACCATTGCCCTGAACCGACGCAACGAGAGATTGAGGTTTGCAAGTTTAATATATCCTTCCATTATTGCGATGAAATTCACAGTCACAATGCACTGATACCATAACGCGTCGAAAAACACAGTAGTAGAGCATTTTGCATCTTTCCTAACATGCGTATGGGAATAAGGCCTTTTCCAAATCGAAATATCTTAATTACCGTATTTTCTCAAATAGAGCCCGGGTCTCTGATACAGCCCAGAAAAAATATGCGCATTTTATCAAATAAATGAATACTATTTCAATACTTGTAGGGCTTTGATCTGAAGTTTATCCCTTAAAGAGCACAGAACAGCAGTCGTCTGAATAATGTTGTAAAAGCTCATTCCTGGAAACACTTTTAGAACCTCTTTACAATGAAAATTATGTTTTCTAAATCGACAACCAGAATGATAATTGATAATTACCACAAATAGACCGTGTCAAATTTCCTAATTTTCAATCAAAAATTTCCAGAACTGCCCTTTGTCAATGACCCCGGATTCTCCTGATTTGGTTTTGATTTATTCCTAGTATTTCCCTGTATTTTAGCTTACATTTTCTCCTTTCCCTGGTGTAGTAGTGGCAGCAGCCCGGAAGGGAAAATTTGTTGATCTAAAACTAATTTAAAATTTTACAGATATCGGTACAGCGGTCCAAAGTGGCAGCGACGTAATATGCTCACTCCCTACAACTACAAGCCAATTCTGTACCAGAAGGGTCATTGGGGTAATCCACGAGAGCACGATTATAATCCCGTCTCCGGGGACCACTACCTCGGCGGAATCTTCAATGGGAAGAACTACTATTAGATAATTGATATGGAACTTATTTTGGGTGCTATACACTATGACTCTACTTTTGACAATAAGCCCATTAGATAAAATTAATACACAATTTATATTGTACGAACAATACACGACACGAACAAAGTACTACTACTATAAGATAAGATTTTGAGACTGAGACATGACGTAATCCATTAGAAGATGTTGCTATTCAAAATTGAGGAAAAAGCTGTAAAACATGTGCAAAATTTAAATTTCCTTCAAAATAAGGCGTTGTGACAAGGCTTATTTCTTGGATATGAGGGGTATTAAGTAATTAAATGAAATACTAACCAACTATATAAGTGTAGCTAGGTGCTATTCAATTTTTTCAATGACAAGAAAAAACCACAAGGGGTACAAAGGGAAGGCTAAGACACGGGAGGAGGCTTCTCCTTCCGTTCGTCTCTCCGTTCAATTTGAATACCTTGTTGAATGCCATTAATTTATATCATTGTTAAAATACACTACTAACGATAATGATAATGATGACTGTTATTATGCGAAGGCTCGGAAAAGTTTAAATAAACTGGTTTGTGACTCACTTTCTTTGTTTATTGCTTCTTTAACATCGTTTCATGGGACAGCGCCGGCAAATAAAATACCGTTTATACATATACATACCTACTATGCATACTTCAATGAAATCCTAACACGGATTTTAGCCGCAAGAACTCACATATACCTAAACGCTTACATACAAAGTAGCGATACTTAAAGTTATTCCATGGAGACAGTTCAATCCTTAAAAGCTGGTTGCATTTACAAACGTACAAATTCTCTTTCATGCTCCTAATCGTCCAGCTGACATAACAGATAATTACAGTAATCAACTTGCTGTACAAATTCCTTCTTGGAAATTCCCATGTTAGCAAAACGTTTGGCATCCGATCTTCCTTTTCACTCTTAAAATGCCAAATTCTATGACAGTTTTTCTCTTTAGATGCAGAATCTGTTATCCGGAGCTTCCAAAAAGATGCAAAAGGTTCTATTACCTCATCCTGTCAAAGTCAAAACGTATTTTTTTGCTCACAATAAGAAAAAACTCATAAATATGATAATTTTAAAAGAGTACAGAGTACTATCTGCACCTTTAGGGATGATGACGATGCGGTGGCAACGGCGCAGTAGTTATGTAGGTACCTTCAAACATTGAACTGATTGATATCATGTAAATGTCTAGGATGTGAATGCTACGAGATTATACACAAGAGCAATTAAAGCCAAGATAATAATCGGTTGTTAATGAATGTACTGAGAAACATGACTTCCTACTTTCATGTGGTTTCGGAGAAAATCTACGAAGGACTTTTACTCCTATCTGTTGCAAATCCCTCTGATTTAAAGGATTTCCGAAGGATTATCCAACACTTCAAAAGGAATATACACCTGTATCACAGAGCAGCTTCTATTCATCCAGAAGTTGGGTTCTGAGTAAAATACACAAGTGTTTAGACAAATACCTCTCCTAATGACTTGATGTAAGCGTTAGTCCTGAAAGTAAATTAGCATCCCGTAGTATTGGACAGGGATTCGAGGGGCATGTTAATGGCACCATTTTATATGTATTTCCAAGACCAACAAAAAAAAACTATCAAGATGCATACCTAAGTGAAATATACAGGAGGATGGGAGCAGAAAGAAAATGAGTAAAAGACAAGAACAAGAATATCTCAACCGTAAGATTGTCTCATCTAAAATTTCCCTCGGGAGGACAAAAACTACCGATTTCTGCTACAACACCCTGCCAATTACATTTTGTAGGAACGGTATTGCATGTACTTACCTTGGCAAACCCTACCATACGGCGAGGGAAGGAAACCGCTACAGCACTTAAGCATGAGGGGTATAATGGAGTACAGCTTTGGGTAAACTCTGATTATCATGAAAAACGAAAGTTTTGGAGGCTGAAGCTGAGCTGTCGTCTGTAGCTTTTTTATACAACTACGATAATGATAATAATGTAATGCTACACAACTCCTAACTGCCTTTAAAAATAATAGATTGCATTCCCTACTTTAATGAGGAGATTTTAAGGAAATATCAAGGTTCTACGTATACTTTACCATTCATTTGATCTGATTACAACCATAGTATGGCACAGAGTGTGATGCAATTCTGTACAGGGAGTGCTAGAGTATAGCTCATTTCAAGTTACACATTTTACCCTCAGGAGGTGGACGACAGTACAGAGCTAAAGAATAGGAACTCGTTTATGGTAAATGCAGTAAAATGCAGAGTCTAAGTGACACATTAGATTACAGGGAAGATGCCATCAATCAATCAAAAAATTCCATTACTTTTTTCTTTCCCTTTAGATTTACAAAGCATGAGTGTTAACGTAATATTGCAACTTTGTGCTGGGGTTGTAATAGATCATTACAAGAAGGAAAGGACTGGTAGCTGGTACCTGCTACGATAGGATACGATACTCCTCTTATTTGACCAAATTAGACTATTATAGCATAAAATTATACCAAAATGCTCTGCAATCTTCGTAAGTGGATCAAATTCAGCCTTACAAGTAATCTCATGGACGATTTTAAAATATATTGTAGTTGACATTACCTTTATAGCCATTGTACTTTGGGTGCAAGACTTGTTACTTCCATTTTTCAAAAATAAAGTCTGCTGCGTAAATTTTTGCAAAGTCAAATGCTTAGTATGGCCTTCTAACTTCTAGGTACATATACGCTTGTACTTGTACGTGTAAATAGTATACCTATGTGGAGTTTTCGGAGTCTACTTGGAGCACAAACGAGAGAATCTTCTTTTCCCCGTGTATTTAATGCATAATTTCATGCTTCGTGAGGTAAAATACTTCACTTTATTGACAGGACTGAGTCTTATTTAAAAAAAATCATCGATGTCGGTCCTGTTTACGACTGTCATCCTTCATCTTTGTCTTTCCAAAATGAATTTTAAATCAGTATTTGCACACAGACGATGGAAGAAATGGACTACTTACATACATGTGGGCTTGCAATATGTTTGTAGGTCTGTCCTCTGCCATATTGTTTGAACTTACGAAAGGTGAATTTGCCTCTGTAACAATACAAGTATATAACCGAGAAATTGGTAGTAATTAAATTAGTCTTTCAGTTCCTAGCCCTTCTTTAAAAGTTTTGCGCATGAAACCTGGTTTCACTCAAACTCTGATTCTGACACACGTCCTTTAGCAAAACTGTACGTGAGAAACAAGAGAAAAAGTTTCTATTTTGTCTGATCTTGTAAGTTCAAATTTTTCTTCCAGACATCCAGACAGGCCATTTTTTTGTAGGTACATACTTGGTGAACTTTTACAAGATATGGATGTATAGATATATGTACTAGTTTTCCGTACTGATGGCAGGTGTAAGAAATAATTAAATTTCTTCAGAACTATAATGTATGTGAAACTAATTGTGAGTAAATAAGCGTTTACGTTATGAAATTCTCAAAAATGGATGAAATGACGTTGATAGAGCTTCAATTGAACACGTGAATGCGTAGGTATCAATAATATTCAATTTGATACTTGAAGGTATAAAATAAAGTACATAATTTTATTCATTTTAAACGTTTTCATAGAATGTCACTGAACCGGTGTCGACTGGAATTAAGCAACAGTGGCTTAATGAAGTTTTCCTATCAGGTCATTGTGGCCAACCTACCAAGGTCGAGAATCAAAGCTTAGGTTAATTATAGTTTGTTGGATGTTTTTATTTAACAATATCTGCTGTTGAAGTATACTATCTGCTTTGTAACAACAGCAACATGCAGTCCTTTGTGTACGCGGAAAAAGAGATCGTTTATGTAAGCTTGCAGATAGTATGTTCGTTCCATGTGGCCAACGTTGTGTTTACGCCCTCATCGGCGATAATCAATTCCTGCAGATGCACAAAAACATAAAAGATTGTGACTTTGGCTTTTGTATAATATATTTTTAAGTCCTTTAGTTCTCAGGTTTATAAACGACCCATTGTAAAGAGGCTCAAAAGGTGTTATTTTCATTTGTCGGAGAGTAAAAGTAAATTTGAACTTTAGGATTTTTTGAAATTGTAGGCAGGAAGGAAGCCAGATGTTGAA
Source organism: Dicyrtoma fusca (assembly GCA_034695205.1). NCBI lineage: Eukaryota > Metazoa > Arthropoda > Collembola > Symphypleona > Dicyrtomidae > Dicyrtoma > Dicyrtoma fusca. Next base: position 9,480 of record JAQFZC010002396.1, on the reverse strand, counting down.
CTTCAAGGATGATGCGATGGTAATGGAAACCTACCTACAGTATAATACGCAGTGGGCTAAACGTAGTCGGTGCTCCCAACTCCAGACTCCATTACCCGCACTGGGATATTTTTCGTGTTTTCCAGTGTCAATAAAATTGCCATGCAGTCATGGAGAAATGCTATTTAGGTAAAATACAACCTTCTTTCTCATACTGTATGCATGGATACATTCATTTCTGTTGCAAGCATCCCACAGATGAGTTCAAACTATGACTTCCACTTTGTCCACCTCGTTTTTATTAACTGTAAATCCAGAAAGTCCCTACTGAACAAATAATGTCATCAAATGACTTTAATAAAATACAAAACCTTATTCATCCTGCCCTGGTGGACTCGCTTCTAAAAACATAATAATACACCATTTATTGTATTTACATTGTTCTATTATTACATGTTGAAAAACATGAGGCAGCGTGATGTAACGTAACAGAAGTACACTTACTGCGGAGAAAGTACACATGCATCCATTTCAGCCACAACATTCCTGCCTCCTTCAAAATCGCGGAAAAGAAAAGCCATTGGAATTCAACCGCAGTTCATACCCCCGTCTATTTATTGCATATATTTGACCTAGATTCCAAATTTTCAACGGAAGCGTACATGCACGTAGGATGCAGACCGTTGCACACTCGGCTCTCCTGGACTACACGTGTGAGCCTAATGCACTAGTCTAATTGCTTGACTGTTTAAACATGTAGGTACGTGGTGCCACAAATTATCAATGATTCAACGTTTATGCAGTGAAAGTACAAAATAGTGAGGTTCTTCCGCGGATGCAGTAAGATACCCTATCAATGCATTAAATCTATTTTATTAGAAAGCTGAAAAGCACAAGAGGGAAATTCATGGATAAACTTTGAAGCTTAGGACCCTGAAACTTGAATAGCTGTAATAAGTAAGGGAAGCGTTGGTGGGGTGCACAATTAAGATATGTACCTATGTTGTAATGTGTATTGATTTGTGGGAGTGAGTGAATTATTTTAATGCTGATCGTACAGTGTGACTCTCTCGAGAAATCCTGTGGTAGGCACATGTCACATGGGAAGCCAGTGACACCTGCAATATTTCACCTTTCTTGTACGTAGCTCCCTTAGTAGGTTAAGGTAAGCCAGAAAGTGAAAGTAAGCACAAGTGGGTAGATAGAAGGATGGCGTGGAGATGTGCATTAGGATCAGACGAAAGACCAAAGTTTCCTATAAAGTATGCATGAAGGCATTCCAAAGAGCCAAAGTACTTTTTAAACTGTTGCATGCACAGACACATTATAAAAAATGAAAAAGCTTGAACCTTGAAGTCCGTTAGTTTAGGATGAAAATGGACCCCACCGACGTAAGCTTTTGTCGGTATGCTATCCCACCGCACGAGTCATTTTTTCCAACGTTCAGCGTTTCGGCGATGCGATGAATATAGGTAGGTACACAAAATGTCGTGTTTGTGATTAAGAGCCCTAACTACCGGAACCCGAGACTACCTATGTAGGTGCATATTATACTGTGAGTGATCTCAGCTTATTTATCTTTTCCGAGGAATATTGGACACATAAGTTACGAGCTGGAGGAATCATATGGTATAAAAAGCTTCTTACTTTGAGCTTGGAATGCCTATTGCTCCCAAGGATTTTAGAAAACTTTCTCGTAAGTCCTAAGCCAATGCTAGCCTGAATAAGATTGCTTAAATACATAATAAAAGCATTTTAATGCTCTCACGACTCTACCGACAATCTATCCAGATCCTCATCCAGTCAAAATGTGACAGTCAGACATGCTGAAATACAGTTTAGGAATGAAATAGAGTTTATGTGTTATTAGTTTTTCTTTTGTGCTTTCTTTTGTTGGGAGCCATCGTACCTCTTCTTCTTATTGGAATCTTCTGTGTTCCGTTCAATGTATGATCGATCTGAGATAACTCGATTTCAATGTCATTTATACCACTACTGGGATTGGTCTAGGTAGACACGGCACAGATTACGCCCTGTGTTATAGATTCTATGGACTAAAGAGCCAGAAATATTTCCAATCCAGCCAACGGCAATGCTCAAACACTTTTTGAGACCCCTACCTCCTACATGAATACATACATACATATACCTGCCCAATCTGCATACTGCTTTACGTATATAATTATCCTCGTCCATATGGATGATTTTGTGTGAGTTTAAATCGGAGATGATTTGGGACATATTATTTGCCATTCTTCTCAATTTGTATCATGACGGGGCAAAACTTTGACTTCCTTAGACGAACCAAAATATTATTAGCTTGTTCTCGTCAACTTTCTTCATTTTCGTATCGTGAGTAATAATTCTTGGAAATTTGTAGCAGAGCAAGGATTAACAATTATTATTGTGAAACGTATCTGCTTAATGCTCAAAAGTTTCCAATTATTTTTAAAGAAACTGACATTGTTGCTTCAAGGTTACAGTATACGATTGGACATGGATACTATGTGGGTAGATTTAGGGCTAACAGACAATCCCAATCTACAAGAACCGAATTTTGGTTTCGAGTCTTTGAAATTACCTAGAACCGAACCCGAGTTGAGTTCCAGTTTTTAATGTACCAAAACTCATACGAAGCTCATTCCCAACTTTGATATTTTTCGATATTTTTATTTTTTTGATTATACTTGAATAATTTTTGCAATTTAATAGCGAATTATAACTACCTTGTTAATTAATGTAGGAATTCTTGTCTGCCATAAACTGCCGCATTTCATTTAAAAAATAGAAAATTACGATGGAAGAACGGAAAAAGAAATTTGTACAGTTATTAAGTAACAGCTGCTGCTATATTATTACTGTAATTTTGGTTTTTTAATCACTTTTTTGAAGAATCGAAATTTTGGTTCTTGTGGTTTTTTAAACCGAATTTCGGTTCAGGTTCTTTCCTCCTTTAATTCCTGTTCCTGTTCGAGTCCGGTTCTGTCAACCCTAAGCTAGATTTCTTAGTCAGAAAAATGTAGTTCTGAGAGTAACTTTGATTAGCGTCGTTGGAATTACTTACAAAAAATATGCGAAATTCCATGTCAAGGAGATTTAAAAATTCGTGAACTTCAAATCTAATTTTAAAGTTATAGAGTGGAATTTTTGTAGGAACCTGAGCACTTTATAAAATTGTATCTTGACTACAAATTTTCACAAAGGGTAAAGTGCATATAATTTGAATAAGATGGATTACAGGGATGACGCATGCTTCTCGTTTAAGCTTCACGGTTCCATTGATGAATTCTAACACATGACCAGAGGAGTGGAGCAGAGTGACAGCTCTACTAGTCCGTCTATTTTAAATCGCTATAGACAGGATCGTAGACGGAACTCATTTCCTTTACAGCATTGAGAACATTGTAAGATTACACTTTGTGCATATTGAAGGTTATTCATACGTTCGAAGATACCTTCCATAGATTTCTACGGTTACACGTGTAATCTGCACCGCTTCGTCTTATCTTTCACCTTTGGTACAAAATGACTGCGATGACAAAGGAAAGTGATACGAAACTTCAAATGTGAATAGACTATAGAAATACTGGTAGAACTTTCTCCAACATATGTGCATGTATGTATGCATCAAACTTTCCGTAAGGTTTCGGGCGTTCGGGGTCCAGCAGCCTATTGAAGTATGCCAAGACCGTTTTGCTACATTTTGGAATTCCTTTCACTCTATTGTCATCGTCTTTGAATTGCATTCCTAATGGAATCTTTTATATTGTAATTTTGAAGAAGAAAAGTTTACAACTTAATATGACGTCCAAACTTCTTCTCCTTGCATTGTAGTGGTAGTGTATCAAATATGTTACATTTTGAAACACATTCGAAAATGTAACAAGATACGGGCGTACGGTGTGTATACATATATAGCATAGCTCTTGCTTTTGGCAATCGAACGAATATTTAGTCTTCTATTAGGTATTACACAAATTTACTCTATCTCACTCTCATTCGTGTTCACTGAGTTGGGATTTGATTTCTAGATTGAGAAATGTTAAGTTTTATTTTGGCTCCATATGGATCTAACACATACCAACGGAAGTGTAATTATATACGCAATTATGTACGTGCCTATAAAAACTACCGATATTTCACCAAATCTAGCTTTCTTTGGCTGCTTAGACATAATAAATGGATGTTGGTCTCTTGTAAGCTATTTATTCCGTAGGAGTAATCTTAACGGGAGTGGTCCCTGTAGTTTCACTCTGGATTTTACTAATTGAGAGATTAAGCGGGATAGTTGAGCCATCTGTTTTTCCAGGGTTTCCTCCCGTCTAAAATAACAAATCATTTAGATTGGGATTGAGATGAAATACTACATACTTTCACTCTTGTGTATTTTCTCCTATTTTTCTTTTTTGTTTTTAGCCTTGAGTCACTCGTGGTCGCTCAAGTTGGTACATGTGTAAGACGATAAGTAACTATTCTATCCTCGCTGGCTGGAAGAGGCTTTTTCCCATTGCAGAGCGAGCTGAGGTAATTAGAGTACGATAAATTTGGCTTTACAAATACATGCACACTAATGCAATAGGCGTCTTGCTGAGAAATTTGAATTAAAGTTTTAATAGCTTAGTACTCGAAATTGCGCTTCTGAATGCATCAGTGGATTTACATACTTGATGCAATACTACAGAATCGTACGTTTGAGTAAAACAAAATCAAAATACTAAAATGAATCCCCTTTTCTTAGAAAATCGTCTGATGAAAGCTGGTAATTATTATTCCGTTTCGAATTTTATCGCTTTCCTATTCGTTGATTCTGATATAACACAACACACATCACTTCCGATCATGAATTGGAAAAGAGGGACAAAAAGCTTATTGTTTGTTATCTACAGACTAATTTCGACGAAGCTTATTAGTCTGGCTATAGCACAGCCGAGAGTACATAGGTACCTGCTATGCATTGAAGTAGTTAGATAAGATCAGGTACATCTCCAGCCTGAAAGATCTTACAATTAATGGGCTAAATAGTATATCTAACGAAACCTCGTCTGGGTAGTGACAATAAACGCCAGCGCAGCGTCTTCTGCAAAAATAAATAAATATGGAGAAATGGAAATTAGCATTATACAGTAAAAGTATAGATTAGAGTCGATATACATGGATATACAGTACACGCTACGCGAATGAAACTGCTGACTGCGTATGTCAAAGTAAAAACGTAGTAATAAGAGATAAAGACAAATGATGATATCGTAAGTGGATAAAAAGCAGGAGGGAGAAGTGGACCCAACGTGACAGATTATTCTCGTGTGGAACAGAACAGGCGTGTCCTGTCTAATCGTCTCGTCCGACACATGTGGACACCACAAGCAACAGAGGACACGAAATGCAAACGCATGGACGAGTAGGCCGTATCTGTCCGACCGTAGAGGCTGGGCTGGTCGGGAGTTGAATTAACTGCTCTCCTCGCCAATCTAAATGAGCATCAAACACAGTGGAATGCGGAGACAGAGTTCTCTCCTCTCCAGGAATGACATTAACATTCAACAAACTTTTTTGAGCAGATGGTTTAAATCCACTCCCTCAGCTCCGCTCAGAATCCGACGTAATTAACTGTTATGTGGGATGTTGTCCATTAAATCAATGGAGAGCTTCGGAGAAGGAATGCCGCCTAGTTTTTCTTCCCCTCAAGCCCTTCCCTCCTCCAAGTATAATTAAATTGTCAGTACTCATTAAGTTCCAAGTGGACAATGGCTTTTTGTCAAATTGAATTGACTCTTTTTACTCACAAATTCTACTTTGTATATTTTTAGTGTCGTCATAAAGGCCAACATTATTTTACTCTCTCTCTCTCCCTGTCTCTCTCACTCTCTTGCTCGCCCCCACCAATCCAAATCCCAACGAACTTCCCAGTTAATTAACAAGTACCATCAAATTTTATCTCTACCTCTGAAAAAAAGCGGCAACTTTTATTTATTTCAGTCCTCCGTGAGCAGGAGCTGTCTATCTCGTAATTTGTTTGTTAAATTTGGAGCACAAATAAGTAAAAAATAGAAGTACTTTTGTACAAAATTGTAGTATATTTTCACTCGGCTTTCCCTTCCTTTCCTCCTCATGCTTCTTCCTCATCCTGCAGAGATAATCCTCTTACACTCCCTTTCCGCAGCTGTCTTCTCTTTGTCTCCAGATTTTCTGTACAACCAATGATTTACTCCATTTTTTAATCAGTTTTCCAAAAACAAAACCCAGCGATAGATAAGTACAAGGCTGTTTCAATATGTTTGTTCTGATGCTGGTGTACTTACAGTCAAGTCAGCAAATCATTACCAAAATAAAGTTGTAACATGAAAATTCAAGGATTCATACGAGCTCACGTTCCGAGAGAGAGTTCTCCCATCCAATTCAACCAAATAAATCTCCAAATGAACAACGTATTGATTAGCTATCAAGCTTATATCTAAATGGCAAAATCTAAAATGTATTTACTAAGGCGTGTAGACCAGACCGTCATTTATTTCATGCAGTGCTTTGATTTTCTTTCATTTTAGCATATTTTTATATTTAGAGGGAAAAAATGCTCTTTAATAGGATCTCTCCTACTTTCTCTTTCCTATAGCTTTTCCACCCACTTGAGTAAATTTTGGAATGCGACTCTTTCACTGGTGCAGCTGGGAAAGACAGAGTAGAGCAAGTAGACGAGACAGAGAGAGAGAAAGAGGGAGAGAGAGAGGCTCGTTTTTTATCTGACAATGAAAGTACAAGAGTCTAGAATACTTCTTTGTCAGATATTACTTGGGTATGGGCACATGGGTGCAATTATGAATATCACGGATAGAAGCCTGATAATACCTTGGGTCCTCTACTTGTGCAAGCAATGTGATAAATTCAATTTAAATGAATAGCTATTTTCTAATCCTTACCAGCATGTGCGTACCTATAATTATGTAGTAAAACCAGCTATACAGTGCAAGCCACTCGTATCTTATTGCACATGGGACTGACGTGCTAGGCACGAAGTTATCATAAAATTAATTTGACCTATGTTGCAAGTTGCAAGCCCACATTTTGCGGTGATATATTGACACTACGATGTTCAAAGTCCAGTGATTTTAAGCGTACCTGTAGCCGCGCTCGTGTGCCTGTGATTCTTTGCACAAATAACACTGTTCGCATCCAACTTTAGCTGTTGTGGAAAGCCCGTAAAAATCACGTTTCCTTGCATTCTAATTGGAGCTATATTAGAGGTATAATTGAAGCTGGACCCAGAAAGTAGTAAAAATAATTTTTTGGACATCATGAAATGAAGGATTGAGTCTGTCACAATTATAAGCGTATAGGTAGCACAAAAGCAAACACAAATTCAAAAGCACACAAAGGCCCAACACACGTTACTTCATAGCTATGTATAGTTCGTATTTCTTTGTCACCCACTAAATTGAGAGCTGGGGACGAAGTTCATCCGAGGGCTAAAATTACATCTCATGGTTGAAGATATTATCCGATTGTGGGAGCGAGGGTTTTAAAATGACAAGCTTGAGTTGTTTCTTCCCTCGTTGCTGTTGTTTTGAGCAGACGACTGTTGTGAGAACACTCCTTGAGTTCGGTTAAGCATAAATCCCACACCTGTCACTAGTCACCTAGAAAATGCTTGTACCGCTTAAGACAATAATTCTGCGTCTGTCTCTATGTACATATCTACTAACCTGCGGATTCTCTACTCACATGAAACACACTACTATGACTAGCCAAGCCTCCTTCCACCTCTGTTTTATTAATTCTACGAATTTTTCTAAACAATTATCTCGTATTTGTTTCATGGGACCCAAGATGTGAATAACACGTGCCTTAGGTAAATACTAGTAGAAAGCGGCCAACGCCGTGCCATAAGATCCCAACTACATATAGAAGCTTCATGTTTGAAGGCGGTGAAGGACTCCGTTCGTCTAACCATGATGACCGACTGACAGAATTCGAATGAGCTTGTCAATACTGCACAGTTTGCCGATTCAGTCTTTTCCAATTCCGGGGATGGAGAAGCTGGGACTGGGAGTCTAACGTCCAAAACAAATTCCATGTTTGTACGGGAAGGGTATTAGTAGCAATAGCTGCTCGGGAGTACAGATCCAAGTTTGACCATCGGGATCCAAACCCAAGTTCAATTGTTACAAGGTTGGCAGGTACTGCGTCGTCAAATATACTTATATTTTGTAGATGTTCTATTGCAGTCCAAGCGGAAAGGATGAAGACAAGCCACGGGAAATTAAAAGTTGATATGCGACTGGAATATGTAAAGTTATTCAATGATGCTCTTATCTAATGCTCTTTGAGCTGCAACCAGTCGAACTGAGAAAATTTCAAAGACTTGAGAAATTCTGACTTTTCTTATCCCAAGACAGGGGTCTGGATAGAAACTACACTGAGGCGAGCCTTTGTTTTTGTTAATATGGACCGTGCAGCCTTATCTAGGTAAGTATGTAGGTGCATGGTAAGTAGTTGCAGAGTAAAAACATTTGTGGTGGAATTCTTAAGTTTATCCCATTTCACCCGCATTCTAAGTAGTGGGTCTCTGTCTCTACGGAGAGGTTGGAGTAGCTTGTAACCATGCACCTAATTATGTGCCTTCCTTTAAAGGTCGTGCATGAATTTCCAAGCGAAATCAAGGTTGCTTTACATTCCACTCTTTATGCTGAACGTCCCTTCTCACAATTATTCGCGGCGAATTGTACTGAGCATTTATGCAACGAGGGGTTTGGCACTGAAGTGTGAATATTTAGTTGGTTTCGTTTTATGTGAGGGCACTCAAACTAACGATACGTTTGGCTGCTGATGTCCTCTTTATTCAGTGCTCACTGAGATACTTTTATGTAGCTACATATGTAGACACAGATATACTTTCTTGTCGTTTGTTACTAATAGTTACCTCACTGCCGTGTTTCGCAATTTAAAAATTGCATTCAGAGCCTCCTTGCCCTTTCCATTCATTGCACGTCTCTAACAATATGCAGAGGGAAAGGTTCAATACGTACTTAAAATTCAAGGAACGTAAAATTAAAATAATGCTAAATAGCTTCATAGTTTCAGATGTTCAGTATAAATGCATACTCCAGCTAGGAATATATTTTAAAGTGCCTCATAACGGTGAGAGACAATTGCTAGTCTTTATTTTGTTGGGACTATCACAAATTTAGGTGACTGTATGGTTTTAGTACTTTCAGAAAATATACTTTAAGCTTCTGTAAACACGGCATTCGGGCAAAGCAGTTCGTGGTATTGTGTTATTGGTATGTAAATAGCTTACAATTACGGTATAAACGCGCCACAAAGTCCCATAATAAGCAACCAATCGAAAAATATTAATTTCGCTTTCTTCCCATTTCTCCGTACAAGAGAAAGGGGGAAAGTGAAATTGACGGCACTTTCACATGTAGTGTAACGGTGGAATTCTAGATTGGTTTTCTGAGCGTCACTCACACTCAAACTCAGGAAATTTTGAGTGTGAGTTTCAAA
>JAQFZC010002395.1:0-23331 GCA_034695205.1 Dicyrtoma fusca | reverse complement strand
CATTTATGATCCTAAGGTATGTTTACTGTATCACAGTACAGTAGTATCAGTACTTATGTTAATATGGAAAGTACCTCTTATATTCTAGAAATATAATTTTAAAACGACTATGGAATCTGAAAATTACAGGTGGAAACAGCACAAATAATGACGGATTTAACTTCCACATTAGTAACGGATGATCCTGAAAAAGTACGCGAGCTTGTGAAAGTTCACAATGACCCTTACTCAGCCGCTGTAGGAGCCCATGCGATTGTGATTTGTACTGAATGGGATGAATTTATAGTAGGATTAAAAACAGAAATATAACATTATCAAGAAATACAATCTACGTGTAATAACTTAATATCATATTAGTATGAGTATTTAAGATAATTCTGTCATGTTCTTTTAGACTCTCAGCTACGAAAAAATCTACAACACAATGCTGAAACCCGCATTTTTGTTCGACGGAAGGAAAATCGTAAACCATGAAGAACTTCTTCAAATAGGGTTTCACGTGGAAACCATTGGAAAGCGTGTCACCCGGAGTCCACTGCTCAGAGGATGGGCAGCCGTGACTGGATCAGAATAACAAAGTGTGAACTTAAGTGTTAGAATTCCTTTTGGCGTTGACATAAGGAATACTCAAGTTTCAGTCTACTACATACTTTAAGTACTGCTCGATGTACATTCAAGCTAAGTCACCGTCGGATAATAATGCACCTTGAGAAAATATTTATTTCGACATCTGGAAAAAATCTGCCAGACACGACAGCAGGAATAAATTAAACCACAGTATAAAAGAAATTAAAAAATACTTTTAGTCCCAAAATATTGCCTTAATTAATTTGGGTTCATACTAAGAACTCAAGATCATTAAGTATTAGTTTACGTATTTATACTATTGATAAAAACATCCTATATAAGTTTTTGCAGATATTGCAGGGCTCTTGAAAGTGGGCACAGGGAAAGAAAGTTGGGACTTGTAGATATGACCATTGCATTGAATTTGGGTTGTAGATTCTGCATGTCTGCATTCAATATACATGTAATTGTTGAATCTACATAAAAGTGTTGTATGTTCAACTCAATGGTTATATCTTCAAGGTCCCAGCTTTCTTTCCCGTTGCCACACTTTGATCCCTCACTGGTATTGGTGGATTTTTTCTGCGTTCAGCATTTTGTACTTGTTAATAGTCATTAAATATTTTAAACGTATTACTATTTATATTTTCTCACTGCCAAAAACAGCAACTCGGCTTATGTGTTACTTGCTAACCTCATTTACTCATTGATTTAAATTAATTAATCCATTTAACTGATGCACCTGTCATTTCGGAAAGTTAAAACGTACGCTTCAATATGCTTCGACTTGGAACAGAACACACCCTTTGTTGACTGCTGACTCATTGCAAATTGTAGCATTGTCGAACGTCACTCGGCTACAAAATCACAGATGGTAATGCTTTATACGAATTTACTTCTTTCATTTTATTTAACAAGATCGAATCATAGGGTCACACCTTAGTTAAAGCTTTTTGAACAATGATGTAACATGTAAGGGTTGTAAGGCCCGAGGCCGATTATCAACTTCATGAATAAATATTCGCTGGTGGACAAAAGTATTTCCAATAAGGTTGCATGGCACTTCTAACTTATTTACCATACCTAACAATCGCAGCACACGTACGTAAAATACCATTAACTGATTAATTACTTTATTAGTTTTACCAGTAGGATCAGTGCTATACAACAGCACAGCTATACTTAAAAAATGTTTTAAAAAGTTAACAAAAAAATTAGGGATAAAAGTCTGGCTGATTTTTCATTTTAGCTAAGTGACTATAAATTTAATAGTGTAATCGCTGCGCTGTTGGGGGCCAGCACACATTGCAGATTTTCCCGACTTTAATAGCAATGAAGCGATTTTCCTTCAAAAAATGAAGTACCATGAAAACAACTGAAATATTTTTTATACTACTGCTTATCATTAAAGAACTCCATATGCAAATTGTTTTGAAATTTGGCCTGGCCGTTTCCCGTCAAAAATAATAATTATAACAAATGTTTCAATTGTTTCGATGGTGTACTTCATTTTTTGAAGGAAAAACGCTTCATTGCCATTAAAGTCGGAAAAATCTGCAATAATGTACGCTGGCCGCCAACAGCGGTTACACTAACTCTCAAATTTATATTTACTTGGCTAAAATGAAAAATCAGTCAAACTTTTGTCCCTAATTTTTTTGTTAATTTTTTTATATTGTAAAACATTTTTGTAAACATACCTGCATAGCTGATCTGTTGTATGGTGCTGACCCTAATGGAGAAAATAATAAAGTAATTAATCATCTAACGGTATGTTACGTACGTCTGCTGCGATTGTTAGGTACGATAAGTAAGTTAGAAAGGTCATACAGCCCTATCGGAGATACTTCTGTCCACTAGTTATATAGGTAATTATGTATGTACAATAAATGTTAAATTTCTACGAACAAAAAAATTATGCTAAATGCATATGAGTACAATACATTTCTTACAACTGGAACCTACAGTACAATAAATACTGAAATGTTACAGCCAGAATTCGGTATGTAAACACGTCTTGAAATGACCACGGGGTTATAAAGTTTCGTCAGAGTAATAACATATTATTAGTGTCCGGGCTGAACATAGTTTTATTCTAAAAAAAACGGTCTATCATTCATCATCAGTACTTTCTGTTTGCACCAGCAGCGTAATAAATTCCAGTAAGTTTAAGTTATAGCTTTGTAAGTGCTTCAGTGCAAATTATGCTTCACACTAGCAGAAGAGTTCAATATCATTTCATATCGTCATTGAAGGTGCAAGAATTGCTGTTTTTGCAAGCAATTTCATCAAGATACAATAAATCTTGCACCTTCAGCAAGGACGCGTGTTACAACATACTGATAGTACAAAAAAAATATTTTTTTGCAAATTATTCCTTGGTACACACACAAACACACGGCGTGATAAGAACAATTACAGCTCAACTTTTTCATATTTCCTATCCGACGCAACGAAATTCACTAACGTCTTCTTCACCCGAAGAGCTGTCAGTCGAGCTGCCGCATTCTGATACCAGCATTCTTTCATCAGTTTTGACATCAACTTTAGTGCCTGCGTACAAAAAATACCATGAATATAAAATAAATGCACAGTGAATTGACAGCTACTTCACGTTACGCCTCTGCAGCTTGTTTAGCTACTGACAAGGAAAGGGTTTTAAATGGTAAAAACGGGTATTTAAACCCACTTCTATTACGCCATCTACTTATGTGATCAACAACGAAAATCACAATTACTCGAGTGCAAATTGAGTTTAGTTTCGCTTAAAAGTGACAAATTTTTTATCGCAATTGTCTACAGTTACGAATTTTTAAAAATTACTTCATGTTTAGACAGTATGATCTTTTTTAGTACGTATTTGATCTGGGTCACTGACTCCTATACTCAATTTTCACTCGCATAATAATAACCCATTAGCTTTCAGGGAAAAATTATTTGAAGACATAGGACACCCAAAGTAGTCACAGAAATGGCCCCATTGTAGACTAAATTACCATTATTCCCCTTAATAGCAATTTCAGGGTGAATTTTTGCTTTTAACGGGGAAATAAATGAAAAATACAGCCTCAAATTTAACCCTTTTACATGCCCCCTGTCATCGATATTTCCTTACTTGGAAGGAAATGGGTAGTACTAAATTAGGAAATTGATAAATTGAAATGGGATTAAAGCTTTTCTAGCGGTCGGCATAATTAACAAAAATGGATTCACATTTTTTAACAAAATTCGTTGTGCTACTTAATAAACTAATAAAAGTAGCAAATAGTAATAAAATTGATTATACCTCTACTGACTGCCATCTGTTTGGTATAGATGGTCGCTGTTGGTCTAAACAAACTACCTTTCTCATTTCCTCAATAGTTGGGTCAGAGGGGACCATGTCATGAAATGGTAGTTGATAATCATCAAATATACCTATGAAGGAACAAAGAAATTAGTTTCTCAATATACGGTTCAACTTTGAAAGCAGCCTTAAAAGTACATGTATTAGCACCTCCGACATTACACCGCCTTGCAACTTCCCAAAATACTAGTCCCATTGCATATACATCTGCTCTTTTAAACGAGTCAAAATGATCTTTATTTATAGATTCATCCAGTACCTGCAAAAAAAATACCGTATTATAATACTGACAACACTTAACTATATTATGCACAGAATCAACAAAAATACACATTCGGAAAGCTTAATACATAATACATCATTAGTGGAAAAGTTTAATGCTAATCATTAACTTAAAATATTTTCGAATTCTTACTTCTGGCGACATGTAGCGCTTAGTTCCAACTCTACTATTCAGCGGTATATCAACTTCATTAGATTCCATATCATAACGTACGGCTAATCCTAAATCTCCAATACAACATGATCCATTAGATTTAACCAAAATATTCTTCGATTTCAGATCTCGGTGAGCGATGGCTGGCTTTCCCTGCGTTCCAACTATTTCCATATGTAGATGGGCTAACCCAGTGGCAATTGAGAGGGCCATTCTTATCATTTGCACAGGGTCGACAGTTGATCTATTTAAAAAGTCAAATAGGGATCCTTTCTCGTGATAATCTGTTACAAGCCAAAGTTGAGTCCACGTTCCATTATCTAAATACAGAATAAATGAAACTGAAATTAATCATCCGAAACACGTGCACAAGTAAGTATTAAATATGTATATTGGTTATTTCGATTTCGTGATTTGGCTTAAGACTAAAGTTAAAAGACAACTTGATACAAACATAACGCCAAAAGCAGTACCACTAAACACTCAGAGCAGAAAATTTGCTTACCCTTATTATCCGCAGCTACGAAACCAAGTATATTCTCGTGACGGAGCATCACAGTCTGGTAGATTTCAGCTTCCCGGAACCAAGACCTCTCCTCTCGAGATGAAAATATTTTGACAGCCACATTTTCTCCTCGCCACCTTCCTCTCCAAACTTCACCGTAACGACCTTTTCCAACCTCTTCAATCAGCTGAACCTGTCTTGCAATACTCCTCTGGAATAGCAATGGCAGACCTAAACATCACCGACATAAAAATACGGGTTGATTAGTCATAAGAAGGTATTATGTATGTATATATTAGTAATGTGATATCGAAATCTAGATAACAAAGAGATTGTTTAAAACCTGGGATCCACAAGAGACGAAATATTAAATCATTATTAAATTATTTCTATCGCGTAACTTGTGAAATGCATTCCCTACGATGCGATGATGCAATAACAGTTTCCGTTATACTAGTTACATCTAACACAATCGAAGATTTTCTATTTTGAATAGGTAATTTACTCAAAATGTTGACTGTACTTATAGTCTCTTACCCGATCCAGAGCCACTCGTGGTCATTTCAATCATGTCTTTGAGACTTGGGCCACTAGCATCTACATCAGTACAGTTGGACAGATATTGATCCATTCGCGGCACTAGTGTGTGCTGATACTGCTTATGTCGATCCTTCTTTTGCCACATGTAGAAGAAGCACATGACAACGAACAGGCAGATGACAAATATTGGACCAGCAATGATTAAGGTCATTTCCCATACACCCATTTCCGTGAGTGGTCCTGGCTTAACTATCACCAGAAACACACATTAAAACACATCTTTAAATAAGACACACCGACTGTACACAAATCTATTAATGCCTGGAAATGCAACAAACAAAGCATATAAAGTAATACTTCAGTTAAAATGAATTATCACTGCATAATAATAATAATTACAAGACTGAATGCCTCAAATCCAAATTAAACTTGCTGTACAATTTTTTATAATAACATTTGGCTCAAATAACTTAATAGAAATTCAAAGAGACCGAATCCACACGCACGAACGTATCATGTATCATAATTTTTTTTAAAGTTTAAATACAAACAAGTCGCATTAAATTACATAAAGAACATACATATTTTCATACGGTTTCTGCGCTATCACGAAGGAAGGTGTCAAAGGCTACATAGGAAAATAGACAGGATACAAGGTTCCCTCGTCCCATATGTTAGTACATTAGTAGAACAATTTGTTACCCAACCAAATCATGAAAAAAAACTTGTTATTTCAAAGATAAAAAGAAGTGCCAACAAATTCAGGTAGTAAATATATTAGTCTTACGCTGTGCCTTTCTTTGTCTTACAACCAGGCGAGTGTAGAACAGAATCTTAAATGTACGGGCAAATACGGAATCCGAAAATACAACCATCGACTTAGTTTAAATAGAGTTAATGTGCACACGAAACTTATCTTACCCAAGCAATCAAGCAGAAAACCAATTATCCCAAAATCCCAACCATCTGTCATAATTTCAAGTTAAATTACAGGTCTAGTTTCAGCACAATAGGGTTAGCTTATGATAACTAAAAACTGGACCAACTTCTATACATCGAACCGCACAACAAAGCTTTTTCCTGCTCACAAAGTACCACAAATTTATTATTTATTTTCCAATTTTATCCCATTTTTGATTTTCATTAGTTCCTCTTACCATGGACCAACAACGACGCACAAACTGAATACATAAAAGATACATCATTTCATAGACTAAGCTCTGCCACAGAGGCGCACATTCATCTATTCTTACTTCCACGTACTTATCCGCCGTTCATTACTTAACAACAATTTATTCGTCTCTAAGCATCCGCGAAACAAACATGGGATTCCTATTAAGTAAAACATCTACGCTCCACACAGTCCTTCATTTTGTCTGTTCTTCCATCGAAAGATTGCCCAATTTCTATTACTGACAGTAAAAAAAAAGTACACCTCTAGCTACTTGTACGCTACAACATTTAGTTCAAGACCCGAGTTCGGATGCATATGTACAAATCAGGTCTGGATAAATGCTAGATACTTAGCCGATTTAGCTCCCAAATCACAAATAGGAAAACGCCCCAAAAGCACGAAAACAGTACAGACAAATAGTAATAGAGAAGAATAAAATAAAGCATTCGAAATCCTGTAATACAGCAGTGTCTACTGTTCTTTTCGTACTTCAATGGAATTTGCTGAGTTGTGTGTCAAGGAGCAACTGTCAGACTGTCGGGATACCTATTATCCATTCACCCTTTCCTAGAAACTGACTCACTCGACCAACTCAGCGTTTTATACTAACTACCTATAAACTCACAAGTCATGAGCACACTTTAATAATTTAATACATTGAAATAAAAAATAAGTAAATTAGGGATTATTAATGCAAAAAAGTGTATTTCTCATCCCTCCGACATAACTCGACGATCTTTGAAGGATACTTTATCTACCGCCCGGAAAATATTAGCCGTCGAGATTAAAATATATATGCCGACTAAACGGAACTTTACTATAAATGCCCCAGCGAAATATGAAAGAAAGAGGTAGCTTTAGACGAAAAGTGTGTAGGCTATGTAAGTAAAATATTTATTTTTCATTTCAACCGTGTTGACCAGTATATGGAACAAATTTCAAATGTAGTTTAGATTGCTTAAGAAGCCTATGGATGGGTACTTACATAAGTTCCACTATAAAAATATAAAGTCTCTATGGGGACGGAGAATACAGTCTCGGACGGTAGGCCAAGCTAAAGAATAAAGAAAAAAGTTTTCGGATGGTAGGAATACAGATAGAATATCCGATTTTAGACCAGACAACGAAGGCCACAATAAAATAGGATTCTACAGGCAAACCACACCTAAGTAATAGGAAGTGAAGACTGGTAGATTAAAAAATCCATGAAGAATATCCTAAAATATTTGTTCAAAAGGTACATACAGTATTTCTTGTTACAAATAAAGGCCCGGGTGCTAGGACACAAAATCTTAAGCTACTACAAACTACTAAGCTAAGCCATGAAGCTACTTAAGCAAATTCTCGTCGAGAAATAAATCGAAAACTACTGAACCGCAGTAGGCTGAAAAGTAAGCCCGAATAGGTGTCTCTTCTGATCCATAGATGCTGTTAACTGAATAATACTTATACTTGTACCTAGTAGTAAACTTCAAACCGTGAAGATGAAACTTGAAAGAAAAATATAATTAAAAGTACTACAAGCATTCTAAAAATGGTACGTACGCAATGAACCATATTCCGCAAATCCATGGTAATGTAAAGACTGTAAAAGATGCCTTCATACCGTTGCATTAAGCTGTATTGTACATACGTAGCTCGTTTAAAAAAATTCGTTCGGTTATATGTCGATCAGCCCCAATGTATGGAGTTTAAAATTATTCCTGAGAGATTATGTACGACTCTAGAACCCCCTGGCCTTTCCTATTTATTCCACAACGACAGAACTCTAA
The DNA here is from genome assembly GCA_034695205.1 of Dicyrtoma fusca. NCBI lineage: Eukaryota > Metazoa > Arthropoda > Collembola > Symphypleona > Dicyrtomidae > Dicyrtoma > Dicyrtoma fusca. The sequence continues at coordinate 14,991 of JAQFZC010002395.1, read as the reverse complement.
GGGATTATTACAGTTATTAGACATTTTAAAACTGAGTTGGGGCCGGGTATAAGCATTTAAATAAGCAGAATACTCTTATCCTTTTCGAAGCACAAGCTATGGGGAGCATTACCAAGGCCAATACTTCAGTTGAGAAACTTTTACTAGTTCAACCCGCTCCCAATTATTGCTCAATCCTTAAGTAAATAGCAAAATAGTCGAACCTTTCCTGATGGAAATCTGCCTGTACATGCTAAAAGCTGACAAATAATTTCCACATTTTCGTTTGATGCGAGTCAAAAGGAGTTCCCAAGTACTAAAACTCGTTGCCTAACTCTCTGACGCAAGAGATCCTACTGAATGGACGGCAATAAAAACATAAAATGATTATAAACACGAACTCAAGAAACTGTAAAACGGTTAAACTCTTCGGCGGCATTGAAGGCTACCTAGTGTTGTAGTTGTAAGCTCCAAAATTCATCAGCTCCCCGACACAACGATTTTTAAATGAGCTCTGAAGTAACGAAGAGGTCGAACACATACCTAGGGACGTTCTTCGTTTTGTTCAGTTCACTCAAAAGTCATGGTTCTGAAGCCTACATAGCTGAACGGAACCAACCACCACGAAGGTTCCTCTTAAATACATTTACTTAAGTACATTTTCAAATTTTAAGGCTCACACTACATATTATAACAAAGATAAAAGCAGATTGATTTAACGAATGCAACAAGACCAACGTATGGTACACCTCGACTCTCGACTACCTACCTATTAGAAATCAAGTATAATCAGGGGGGGGGAATAAAAACCATGCTCGCCCTTCCACATCTTCTTAAGTAACGTCCAAAAAGGCAGACTAATATGCCAAGTTCTAAATAAAAGAGTCTACAAGAGGAAGGGTAACCAAAAAGAATTGGAAATGGAACCAATATGTTGATTGGTTTGTCTTATGGCGAGCTACACACTATAGTCAAAGCGGAAGTCCGTGCTAAAATGTAGAGCTTGACTCCTTGCATACATTTTTATTTGTTTAAGCAGCTATAATACTAAGTAACTGTAGGGTAAGAAAACGGTTTGGACAGTTTTAATGGTGTAAGAAATAACAGATCGCAACACCCGTAACATTAGCCACAGTCAAAATATGTACACATACATACAGAATTTTAGACTGCGTGTTACCTACTTGCGTACATTAAAATCACTACTCACTAAAAGCTTTTACAACCCACAGTGCGCAACTAGACATGGGTACTCCTTTGCTCAAATACAACACAGACAGCTGTGTTAGTCATTTTCCCCAATCCCTTCAAGGGCCACAGGTATATTTGTTTGACATGACCTCTCGACTTCGCACTGACTGTCACGCAGCGCTGTCACAAAACTCCGCCGTTTTAGCTCAATTTAAAAATATAGTGGATTTTTTTCATGTAATTGGGATTCTAAAACAGGAGCAAAGGTCATAAAGAAACACCGAAAAAATCGTGCACCGGCTGCAGACTTAACAATGAGAAAGGTCGAGATGTCCCGATGCTATTAATAAACGAGGACGAGTTGTGACTTTGGGATATAACCTTAATTCTGATGCCAATGACCCTATAGTTTACCTCTGACCTTATTAGAGAGAGAGAGAGAGAGAGAGAGAGCAAGAGAAAAGATAGCGAGAGAGAAGATAGATAGCGAGAAAGAGTATGTGTGTCAATCGCCAACGTAGCGTACATAAAATAATCTATACTAGCAACTATATTTTATGACTGCTAACATGTCTACATATCGCTAACCCAAAGTAAACCACTAAAACTGGTAGTAAATATTTGTTGGAGCAATAATACAGGTAATTGTAAGCCATAATAATCACATATAGATAGATAGGAACCTATGTAATAATATACATTTCTATGCCATGCACAAATACCAACCGTAGCCAAATGAGGATTGTAAAACGCAATGAGCTGTACTTGAATTTTGCAAATCCTCTAGTCATACACCCACTACAGCAAGATCGAGCTAGTAATAATAATACTTACAGAGAAAGACAATGAGAAGAAACATGAAGGAAAACTTTGCATTTGTAAACATACATTAATCGAGATACAGAGCGACAAGAGGTTTATAGTTTCAAATTACGACACAGTACTAAGCGCAGGCATTACAGTACAAAAACTGACGATCATCTAGGCAGAAAATACCGTCGTTGATACTACTGAATGTATATTAATTACATTTATCACGTTTAGCAGGACTTGTGGACGTAACATAAGTAAAAATCTGTACATATAGAAGCCCTTTGATAGTTTAAAAAAAAAGAAGACGAGTAAATCAGTCCTTCACATAAAAATAGTATAAAATATTAACAGATCAAGTATATAATTATAAAAATGAGGCTCTGAGACAATAACATATTTGGATGACAGAAGTAGAAAAATGAGCAGTAAATAGTGAATCAACAGTAAAGCAATTATTGTATATTTGCATGTTCTAAACCCCAGAGACAATCAATCTCACCTGGGTGGTTAATACTTGTGAGAGATTTATTTTTGTCAGGAATACAAGACGGAAATTCAAGTAATTTAAGATTACAGAAATCCTCATCTTTGCAACAATCCATTTCGTCACAGTTATCCTTCGAATCTTTACCTTTATCTTTACACGAAGCTGTGGAATCAATAAGAAGTGCCTGAAGGTCAACACAACTGCAAGAAAAATATTTGAAATGAAGGCATAATACAGCTACACGTTATCAAAATTCGAAACAAAAAACTAAATAAAAATGAATATTTATTATGATCACTCAATATTATTCTCCATGTTTCTTGTACAAAAATATGTAATGTCTAGCTCAAGGTAAAACAACTAATAAAACAATAATAACCTTCCTAATACTATCACTGTAAAAATGTGTCAACTCAGTGGCTTAAAATTTTAAAACTACCTACGTAGCTACAACAGTAAGGAGGTGCGCATACATTTTTCAGAATGCTATGCTACAGGGTTGGAATGCTCAGGCCAGATTTTGTGCAATACTTAATTGTGCTTAGCTACTATGATGCTACAGAAATGGTTGATGATATAGGTACTACCTTTGACTGTACTCATAAATAGTGAACACATTATTATTTATTATTCAATGTACGGAAATGAGCTGGCCAAACTGCAAGCAGGTGTCAAGCTCACCGTGTGTGCAAAAATAGTTTGGCAAAAATATAATAATAATTGAATTTCACGCACGTCCATAGGCGGGGTAAAAATTAACGGAGTGAGCAATTAATTGAAATGACAAGTGTTACAAGCAGTATTTAAAGAGCAGGAAGGAACCAGTAATTGCAATCACTGACTCAAAATCTAAGTACACTCCGTCAACAATTACTGAATAGACAGTCCTGAGCACACTGGAAACTTATTGAGGACATATTGGAAATTGGAAGTACCCCCAATGTGCTCATTAAACAATCTTTTGGTTATGCACTGACTTGTGCCCGCTCACGTACTAGTGCAGTGTGACTGGCTATGATACAGAACATAGTTTCCCAACAAAGGCAGTGTCATATTCGTCAATTACCGGTTAGCAACATGAGCGTATGTAGGAAATTGTTATTTGGTTGATGCAGTGTTTTCAACGATATTAATAAGGTATACAAGACTGAGGTACCATCATGCAAAGAATATTGTTAAGTACAGCAACATTTTACCCTCCGACAATACACAATAATGGCTACTCAGTAAATGTCGCATAAATTAGATATTAAGTACAATAATTGTGAGTACACAGGAAATTAACGCAAACTAAGTAAATCAACTCCAACACTTTCCGACTCCACAACACAGAAAAAAGTGATAAATTTGAAATAAATGAAAACAACTACACTACTTTATTATTAAGACATACGAATGGCACGAGACGTTGCAGCTATGTGATGCCCCAACACAAATTAAACGTCGACAATGGAAAATGTTATGCAAATTATATGTAACTGGTAAAAGTTGCCTGTTGCTCTGTACCAACTACTGTAAGCAACTTTATTTATCAACCAAACATGGGTTTAATTAATTTTTTAAAAACGAGTCTTAATGAACAGACCATCGCGAAAGGACCATCTTGGCTTGCTACCGTTTTGAAATTAAGTCTACACATTTCCAGTGACTACAAACAACTACCAGCTACTGGATCCATCGCCCGTCCATTACTTTTCCATAATACCTCCACCGGAAAATTCCAACTAACAATAAGCTTTACTATCCAAAATCCAAACGCAACGCTATAATAGATCTTTCAAACTACAAAACAATATAATAGTGTAATAAAATTAATTTGTCAGTGACAAAAATCAGCGCATCTGTTACCCTTCACCATGTAGCATTTGTGACATCAAAGCTACGAAGTTAAACGGAAGAAATCTGTCTCTCTAATTACTGCAGATGTCATCACAACCATGACCTGACTTAAAAGGAGAAAACGACGAACGGAACTAGGTACATATGTGAAACAAAGTTGATCCTGTCCTTGTATACTCTGTAGGTTACACTAATTTGACGGATACTCGATAGATACATCGTGCTTGAAAATCTCGACTCACCTTTTTTTAAAATCAATCAATTAGTATTCAATTTCCTACTTTTATACTGAATTATTTCTTAGTCTCCAGACCGCGACAAAGTATTTTACCAATAAGCGTGAAGTATCCTCGACACTACAAGTGGCAAGTAACAAAATGGAGCATACCTAGGTACACTAGCAGTCGAGGTTGTATTTTACTTGTCCCTCAATTTTTTTAGGCTTTGATAAAATTTTATTTTAAAATTTAAATCCAATGTGCAATGCCACGTCATCTGTCAATTGTAAAATTTGTAGAAAATTATATTTTACATAAAGTTAAGTTCTACTTACAATGTTGCGAAAAAGCCTTACACGGGATAATCGTATAAATGTGTCAATACAGGCAGAAAGCAACGACCATGATAGTGATAGTGCAACAATATATGAATCACATCCAACTAGTACCGTCCGACTGAGCGCTTAAGAACTTGTAATAAAATAATGCATTTATGACAGAAGGGAGAAAAACAAGAGAGAAAAACTAATTTTGTCGTAGATTTGGATTGGAGGCAGTCAATCAACCATAAGAATCAGTTCAGTGCCAAAAGGCCTGAAGACTGACTGCTTACCTGGGGGAGGTGGAGGAATATGTAGTGGTGGCTTCAAGTCTTTGTTACACATGTCTATGTCTTTACAACACTTGATGACAAATGATTCATTAATTCTATTCGAATACTCACACTGAACGGGTTTCTCTGGCGGGTAAACATCGCGCTTATCCAGACACCTGCAGTACCACACAAGCCACAAACACATATTTACTCACATCAATGGCTCATTAAAAATTAATTATGATTACAGTAACCAAAAATAACTGACACTGTGTCACAACTTCTTACAGTACCATGAAACTAACACAAAATAGGTATTCTACCTGGACAAAACCCTTCGAAATATATGAATCCAAACTCATCCATTTGCACCTACTAAGTCATATACATATATACAAATAAAAGCTACATTGAATGTGTAAATGAGGCATTTTGTTTTGTCCCTTCACTATACCCCTAGACTTGACTTATAGTGTACACACAATTTTAGCTGTTCGTTACCTTGATCAGATGTTGTGGTCTGAAATACAATCTCCCCCTATGTCAGATTTACGACAGAATTTTGTTTGCCAAGTAAAATTACATGCTATCCGGACATTTGACCCCAAAAAACGAAAACAATTGGCAATTTTGGGTTACACAGTATTTCATATGGTTTGCTTTCATTTTCATTCATTAAAAAATTATTTTTAACTTTTGATAATGCACCATAACAGTCAGTTGTATTGCATGCATTGTAAAATACGCTGCTATTATTTAAAGGTAACATGTCGACAGTTAATCAAATAGATTTAAATTAATAGAATGGCTATGTAATGATAATGAAGACCTTTTATTTTTGCATTTTTTGCCTTGTAATTAAATGTAATTAAAGCCAGATTTTGGTTTATTTTTTGGTTAAGGATATTAGATAATTATGCATTCCTTTAGATGGTTTCGTACACTTTTTTGATAGCGATAGCGGTGGCTGTTCAAAATTAGTTTCTTTTATTTTACTAATGGAATGCTGCAAAGCCATGGTTTAATAACTCACAAAGTTGTTACTGATTGATTAGTAACGTGTTCTACTGATACGAGGGAATACCAATGAAAATATAACAAAGAAAGAGTTCTACTGAATAAAAATTGTGGCAGTTCTTCACATTCCTTTTACGGTATAATTGAACTGATTAGTATATGTATAGGTACTAAATCTTAATGGGATAGTTGGATACCTAGATACTCTTTCAAGCTGTGTTAGTTTTAAAGTACAGTAAGCTAAAACATCGAAAAGTTTTAATAAAAAGTATGTGAAATACTTTAACGCAAAATTCTCTACAGTCTTCGTATTTGAGGGTCAAATGGCGGGAGGTCAAAGTCCGAGGATCTAATGTCAGGCGTTTACCAAAGTAGAACTCAACATGGAAGGACTTGTACAGAATTCAGTAAATCAGTCATGTACTTAAGAGTGCCTAACAGTACGTTCATTTTATATTTTAAATCCCGTAACCACGGTAGACAATTGAAATTATTAGGAACTTCTCAAGAACTTCCTTGTCATAAAATAAGCTGAGTAGGCTGAAACTACACAGGTAGGTGTCTACTGTTTTAACTTATAGACTGTATAACCGTTCTATTTATTTTTACAGGATTGTAAAATAAATACCAAAAGATAGCAAAAGTTTTATGAAACGTACACACATATACCTACGCATCTGAGAGTTAATTTGTAAACGACAATATACAAGTATGATTTCAAGATGCTAATAAGTCATCACTAGCCCACCCTCCCATTATACACAGAACCTAAAATTAACACCGATGCATCTATTCTGAAACTCAACAGAGCCCAATCGATCCAGCGAACTATTATACAGCAGATTTGTATTTGGTCAACCAGAAAATAATGTCAATACTTCCGAGATGCATCCAGTGGATATTAAACGGTCCGATCGAAAATTTTACTCCGGACCAGACAATTGTAATCACTACTCAACGCTACATTTACATTTGGATTCAATCATCCTCTCCAGCAGTCACACTATTACGCCGAAACTCTCATTCCAGTAGTGGAGATATAACGGTGATCAACATACAGGATTTAAAATAGACAGCACTTTTAATAAAGAAAATTTTAAGCCGGAAATGTGTGATGTGCGATATCAACCAGCAAATCTACTATTCTGACGAAACTGAAACTAAATTGAACTTTATTGCACCTCATGTCCCACATACCTAGTATGACTTCCAAATTCTCATTGTTTGGTTGGTGTGTCCAGCTCTGGTGTACCTAGACGCAAAGACCTAAGGTACTGTTTGTAGCCTAGTTAAAATATTTTTAGGAGAACTAATATGTAAATCCAAAACATCCCATTCTCATTATCCAATGCGCATAAAAAATCCAAGAAGTATGATTTAACTCGCAAGCATCATATGACACACTCACAATATACACAAAGTGCTTTCGTAAGTACAAAACATACAAGTTCAACTGAATGCTGTAACAACTAACTAACGGATAACAGTCTTAAACAAAAGTTGCAAAATCGCGTTCACAAATGGTTTTAGTTCAGAACGAGTAATATGGGCAGTTAGATGTAGTTCGGTTAAAATTTCAAGCAATAATACAGAGAATCATTATTTTTATAAAAACACTGTCAAATAGTTTTCCTCTAGGAAAGTAAATACCTACTAGTATAGTAGTACGTGATGACCCATTTCTGGGCAAGATTTAAACAAGTCAAAAACAAAACTAGGTAGGTACTTTTTTCTCAGATTTTTTGCAGATTCGTATAAAGTTGTGTCTACGTATGTGTCTAACTTAACTGATATATCACCTCCAATTTACCTGGTGTAAACGTAGAAGCAGACTGGTTGTGATTTCGTCTGATATCAGAAGTTACGACTGGAAGTTCAGTTAAAAAGTCCGAGTTGCATAAATCATAATCCTTACAGCATTGAAGGACATAGTTAGACTCATTTTTTCGACACGATACGGGATTCTCAGGGGGGAGACTGTTTTCGTACGACAAACACCTTGGCACAGCATCAAATTAGATCAGTATATCTCCAATTTTTATGTTACGCTTACTTCAGCGCTACTCGACGTCAACACTGTAAAATCCGCCACTATTTAAGCCACTCTTCAATTTTAATACCTAACTCATAGAACTCGCCTGAGCATAAACGTTGCATAATTACATTGTATCAACCAAAACATTAATTTAAAAAAAAGAGAGTAAGGCTCTTAACGATGAACGGGTCCCTACATACGAACCACGGCTGGCGTTTCAACAGTAGATGTTGTATAAATTATCTTTCTCCAATAGCAAACAGAAACACCTGATGATTACATATTCATACTGCAAATTGCCAAAACATTTTTACAATGTGTGTGATTTATATTTTGGGGCTTCCCTGCTAGTTTTTTCCGATCCGAGGTATATAGATTAGATTTGGTTGATCAAAATTTTATTTTGTGAATTCTACGTGAATAATCGTCGTAACTATGAAGTTAATTCCTTAAATGTTTTAGGATTTAACTCGACTGGCCTCAACTTATTTTTAAAAAATGTCGGCAATCGAAAGTTCGTAGACATGTTTTCTGAACATTGTAAACTGACACCTCGAACGTTTCCAGGTAATTTACCAAGACTGGAAAATCAAACTGAATAGAAAAAAATTATGACGCTAAATAATTTTCCAGTTCTGCAATTATGCTATAGGTATGTATGTAGACACTACCTGATCACTTGTTATTTCGTACATATGGGCATCTTATTTAAGAAAAGTTTGGAATCACGTTAGTATTAAAGTAATTAATACACTAATATACCTACCTCATCACTGTTTTTATTATTATAAGCTATCTATATGCTGTATTTGTTTTTGAACTACTGTGTCGGAGAAGTAAATAAGTGTCATTTAAATGAATTCAAGATCGCTTCATGTGTTAATGCTGCTGTCTTGCCCAGCTTAAAAGAAAATATGCAATACACAAGAAGGACCATGAAATGAGCACTGCTCCATTTCAGAATGATAATAAATTGCTGGTAAAAGTGGCAAGTAATAATAATAGCGTTCCTCTAACAGGTATCGCAAAACTTATGATTTTCATGCTCTTTAAGGGGGCGTCTGGGCAATGATGCTTCCCCTGGTTAATACAAGTAGCTTAGAACATTAGCTCAACATCTTAAGCATGGGGGTCCTAACTTTCAAATTACATATAGTCGAGAAATAAAATTTTCCTGCCACAGATTTTAAGTGGGAAACTGATCACTGCGAAGAACATAACGTGTAAGCTAAACCAAGGTTTAGCCTAATATTACATCGAAATCAGTTCACCAGTAATATATTGATCTCGATTTCATGCTTGTACGCTTTCCAAATGAAAACAAAATGCGACAAAAAAGCTGACGCTACCAAGCATATCTTTGCATGACAACCTAACCGTATACCGAACTAAAGTTTGCAAGGGATGAGTTGGCAGTATAGTCGCCCACTGAGGCTTCTTCATCATTACTATTCCGATAGCACACTGAAGTTATGATCATATCTCGTATGAGAATACCAAAGTGAAAAAAAAATCATATTAATTTGTTTTGAGTAATGTAGATACTACAACCTGATAAACCTTAACACCTGTAACGGCTGTATCCACAATGTGAAAATGCACAAAATCTTTTCGTATGCAGGAAATCTTACTGAATATTGCCCAATTTTATCGACAAATTCTGAAGTTTAATTTGACGGTCACGGATCTCTATCAATCTGTGTCTAATAAAAGAAGAATTTGTATGTTGAAAAACTAACAATACGTGGAAAGCTATTCCGGTTTTGACGATTAGGTAAGTTGCCGCTGCTTCAACTCACAAATCATCACAATTTACAACACAAAAACTCCCCTAAAAGATTGCTTAATAACAAAAGAACCTTGTAGAAATAACGAAAATAAAGGGCCAATAATTTATTGTATGACTGCTTTTGACTAGCGATATCAGTGACGTCGAAACATGCAACTTAACTGGATAATTTACTACCAACCTTGCTCCTACTGCTATGTGTTTTTATGATACTCACAAATAGCTTAACCTGTGATTTAATTTTTACAATTGATTCTACTATTGAAGAACCCCTGTAACGCTTAGCTCATGAAACCAAAAATGATGATGTAGGTATGCTAATTTGCCTAAGTACTACAAAACAAAAATATATATTCTACTAAAACTTTCATATGAAATGAACAAGACGTTCCATCACCTTTGCAAAATGCGAATAACTTAAAAAATCGAAGCTTACCTGTACGAATGCTTAATCACCCCCTTTTCCATAGACGTTGAGGTAAAACAGTAACCATCCGTGTCGCATTCATTGTTATCGCATATATCGCAACGGCATTTCAATCCTGGTAACAAAAAATATTATTTGTAAGCTCCCATTGACACAATTTAGTAACCCTGGATTTAAAATCATTTCAACAGGCACAAAATATTCCAGAGATAGGGTATTTTACGAACGCTTAATACCATGTAATAAATTAAAAAAGTAGGTTGGTACCTACCTAGGGTGACAAAGCATTTATACACATTATTATATGTAATGAGAATCAAGCTTGATTATTACCTTCGACTAGTAAAGATAAGTCACACCATAAAATAGGTATGAGAAATGGTAAGCTTTTACGAATTCCTGCCAACACCATTTTGATAGATATTTCCAAACAAATGGAGTTGTATTATAAAAATCTTGTTCACGCTGGACTTAAAATGGACAACATGTTAGGTCTTGTCAGACGTGGCCGACTGGACTGTGGTTTTCTTGATATTTCAGAAAATTCTGGAAATAACAAACAGTTACTTACGTACACAATCAACAATTAATCTATTCATCTCATTAAGACTAAAGCTTTAAAATAATTAGCAATAGTAATGTGCAAATGTTGTATTATTATAGTGTGAATACTACTACAATTCTATACGACAGCCTTTACAATTTACAGTCACTAGTACAACTCAAATTGTAAAATTAATCACAATACAATGAACAATCAACTATTGCAATACAACTATAATTATATTTTCTGCTACTTTCAACTTTTCGAAAAAGGTTGAAATGCGTTTTGCTCTTTTTGAAACAAACGTTAAAAGATCGTTTTGTGCACTTTGTATTTTGCACAAGCGTAAATGGATGTTCTGCTCTTTTTGGAAAAAAAACCTTAAAGACGGGGTTTACACTTGTTGAAAACACGTTAAAAGGCCATTTTTTGCACTTTTTAAAAAAGCGTTAAAATGTCATTTTGCACTCGTTAAATAACGCAATAGGTCCTTTTACCCTTTTTGAACAGAAAAAAATGTTGTTTTGCACTTTTTAAATAATGTAAATGTTCCCTTTGCCCTTTCACTGTTTGCTTTTTGAAAGGCATTAAACCTCGTATTGCATTTTTTGAGCAACGACAGCGTAAAAGATCGTTTTGCTCCCTCTAATAAAACACTACAAGGTCTTTTAGCTCCTTCTGAAAAAAAACCCTAAAAGGTTGTTTTACTCTTTTTGAAGGAAAAAAACCTAAAACGTCGTTTTCCTCTAGATTTTCGAAAAGCGTCAAAAGATCTTTTTGCATTGTTGATTGTAATTGTGATTTACAACATTACAACACTATCAGACTATGTATGAGTTTCACGTAGGGTTGTAAATTGTATTAATTCACATCACAATTCAGAATTGAAATTGTGAATTGTGATTTATAAATACTATACAACTATAATACTATGGAATGGAATGGAATACTATTTACAATATACTATTTACAGTCACGGATCACAAAATCACAACAAGTCACAATTTGCAATCAGCACACTACACCAGACTAATTGATAAATATAAATTACACGAGACAAAAGTAAATCCTGAGTCAATGGAACAAAACAATAAATTGTAAGAACTGAGAGCTTAAAGTGGCTCTTTCTTGATAATTAGTTTGTGAGGAAAAAGATGATCGTCGTTTACGCTTATTTTTCATGTCAGACAGTTCAACTTGACTCCTTCACTTCTCCACAGACAGACAGACTATCGCTGCTCTGTATTTACACAATGCACACAGAACCTCGGAACTTGGCCCACATCGCGGCGCTCTCTCCCTCACATTCAGTCTTCCGCCATCCTCCTCACGTTGACGAGTCCAAACAAAGATGGAACTCCCGTGAAAGCAGAACAATATTGGTTTATGTTTATGTATTTCTAATCTTCACCAGTCATCAATGATCGTCACCATCAGCAAAATCATCATCTCCCTCATCATCATCATTCATCAATAACATCCTTATAGTATAGTCGTTTGGTAGACAAAGAAAAAAGTTGAAGAAATCAAATTAAAAATTAATTACTATAAAACTGTGCTAGGTTTAGGGTAGGCGCGGGTAACTGTGATACTCCATTTAAAATAATTGATTATCACAATTCCCCGCAGTCCCGCACCACTCTAAGACCTTCATTTCACTTGCGACTTTAACCAATGTGCATTGTTAACTTTAGCTAATTAACTTGATGATGAATTGATGACCTTAAGGGGTACAATTGTGACCTTTCGCTGATCTATATGAAACTCGACGTATTTTTGACTATTATTTTGGACAAAGTTTAGGGTTTGTATGAATTATTAGAACTAAACTATTATTATTATTGATGTGAAAACATTTATTATTTTATTATTATTATTATTATTATCATTCCGGGGTTTTATTTCATACAATTTTATTCACAAATACATATAGGCATAACACATTTCTGTTCAATTAGACCCAAAAACAGTGCTTAACTTTGTTTTCGATAGGTTCTGCTAATTCAAATTTAACAATTCACCTACTGGCTTTACGAACTAACGATGTACTTAATTCTACTGCAACAGCATACAATTTTTACAGGAAATATCAAGGAGCCCTCTGGCAGCCGTATTCAGGGTAATGGTTAAAATAGTTTACAAATTAGCACGCGAAATGTGATACTCAAGGAACCTATAATTTAATAAAGTAACACTACATAAGTATACTAGTGTGTATAGTTATACATGGCCAAAAAAGGACGTGCTTAACTAGATAAAATAAAATAAACTGACCCCCTGTGCCAAACTCTGCTGCTGCTGTGACAGTCAAGTATTTGATTGGTAGACTGACTTAAACTGGAGTTTAGGGTATTAGTGAGCCCCTATTTGCTGCCTCCCAAATTAATCATAACTATCACAGCACAGTTCGACACACACAAGGTCAAAGTGTAAACAGCGAAGTTCACGCACGCGCAGCGAAGCACGCCCACCGACGTTTGTATTTTTCTCATGATAATAATAATTCACAGTTTTACATTAATAAAATTATTAGAACATGTATACACAGTTCAAATCTTTCAATTATCTTCATTAACACACGGTACACGTATCTACAAACTTCTGATTTATGGAAATGGAGATTTAGCCAAATGAAAGTTTCATATTATGTACACTGTACCAAATCACCACATCATAACCGCATCATAACAAAAGTGAGTCCATTTTTAATAGTTATAACTGCATCATTTTGATGCGTTTGAATGCATCATAATGATGAGGAAAAGATGAAGTCTAGATGAGTTTCTTAATAAGTAATAAGATAGGGAATTAACATGGGCTAAAAGTGGACCTCATCATAACTTCATCAAGAACAAATCATAACGATGCGTTTATAACTAATAAAAATGGACTCACTTTTTCGCAAAATGATGCGGTTATAATGGTATTTGGTAGAGTGTACCTAAGTTGGTATTAGCTGGGTGGTACTGTCAACTGTGTACTTCGGTAGGGACAGGGACTAGAACTATAGGAACGGTTAGGACTAGTAATGCAATGCGCTGAGAAGTGAGGGCCCTAGAAAAACCTGCAAAAAATGCTTTACACTTTATTACTATTACACAACAAACGTATGTACATAAAACACCAAAAGATTGCCGTTTATTACTCCTAAAAGGTAGCTTAGACAAGCCAATATTTTCCGTAGTTTGGAGTTTTTGGAGAGTTACGGTATGAAATTGAGAATACACAATTGTTTTCTTGTCTTTATCAAAATGACAGCAGTATTTTATCAGTTAATTAATGAGTATCTAAAAACATTCAGAAATGATGGAAATATCATAATGTCACTACTCTCAGTACATATATTTACAGTAATATCAAATTCAGAGGAAATTGGTATCTTACGTTTACGTAGCTCTCGATGTTTTGATCGGTAGTATCAAGATTATCTACAGTCTATAGTCTATATACTCTATAGTGCAGTGGCATTGTTCAACTATCTTGCATAAGAACATCAGTAATTATTATTATACATGGCGTAGATCTTTTATCCTGGGATGTCATCACAAGTAGCAAGATTAATCCTTATTCCAAGGAAATGTACATAATTAATTCTAATAGGGAATGACTAAAGCAAGATGCAGCACAACACTAGCAATTTTTAAACATTAAGCCCCATCCAGACTATGATGATAAACGATAGCAATTACATACCATTCTATTAGCTATGTGTCACATAAGATAAGATTGTGTGTGGATAAGATTTGTATGTACTTACTCCTTGTCTTACTGATTAATAATATCCTGGAGAAACAACATCATAAATACTAAAAAAAACATTCATCGAAAATGTGATGCAGTCCAGTAAGTCCAGTCAATGCTGTGAACTGTGCCAGTTTCTCGTGATTCGTCGGTCCTGAGAACAATGAGTTGTGCACAACCGACATTGTTCACAACTACGAGAGCGTTGTTCGGCTTCCAAAGTGCACAATCTGGTTTGTGTCAGCGTGCAATGAGGTTGTATGAGCATATTTAAAGGGGAATTTACTATGGAAAAATCTCTGCACCTAGTTCAAAG
>JAQFZC010002394.1:0-23332 GCA_034695205.1 Dicyrtoma fusca | reverse complement strand
TCAAGTAATGCAGCCAACGCAACGACCAGAGTGTTCATCTACCAGCACACAGGATCAAATCCCATGAGCCCCACTGTAGACTATTGAGGACGGGACCAGCCCCACTCAACCACCCTGTCGCTCATTACAAGTTTGAAAATTGAACGTATGAGTATTATGAAGCTATGCCAGCACCTATTCTTGTAACGTAAGCTATGCAGTGACGTAGTAATAGCAAACCCCTTTCAGGGGCCTTCCATTTATTACGCTTTAAAAATAAATAGGAAGGTAGGTACATATAGGTAGGTGTGCTATTTATTTTCACAACAAAAAATGTTTATAAAATCGAAAGATGGTTTTATTTATAGCCTATATACACATATAAAATATGCGTAGTAAAATTCTTCTTAAACATTTTAAACCCCCAACAAGTTGCTGGCTACATTTATATGCATATCGTCTGTGTAAATGCAATTTGTCCCAAGTCCAGTCTCAGCTTAATTGCAATATGCCCCAAGTCCACATAATGATATTTTCCATTTTTGAAAAAGTGTTATTTACTAGTTTTGAGCGTTTTGAAAAAGTGTCATTTACTAGTTTTGAGCGTTTTGAAAAAGTGTTATTTACTAGTTTTGAGCGTTTTGAAAAAGTGTCATTTACTAGTTTTGACCGTTTTAAAAAAGTTTCATTTACTAGTTTTGAGCGTTTTGAAAAAATGTTATTTACTAGTTTTGACCATTTTGAAAAAGTGTTGTTTACTAGTTTTGACTGTTTTTAAATGTGTTATTTACTACTTTTGTCACATAATGATATTTTCCATTATGTGGACTTGGGACAAATTGCATTTACATAGACGATATATATGCACCCCTTAAAAGAAAAGTTTCGAAAATTCGATATACATAGGTATAGATATATAGCACTTGGCACTTACAACCAAAAATAGTAAAATATTAGAAGATATACCATTTTGATTGTGCTATTTCACAGGTAGGTTGTACATAGTAGGTTTGTATAGCAATTCATTCTATTATTGTCTTAGAATGTCAAGGAAGCCCCGACATTTGTCTTTTCCATCTTCATCTCCATCCATCTTCGTTCAGTCCGTCTGTTCAGACCTGTCTTCCCGTCACTTGCCAAGATGTTCCCTTTTGCAGCCCCGCAGGTCGCAGGGCATACTAAACAATGCATGACGGAGGCTTTGTTATTTCTATCCAACTTTGTTGCTTCATTCTCTCTCCCTATCTCGCAATAATAGATTCAATTAGCCTTCTGACTCCATTAAATTAGCAAACTTTAGTCACAAAATGTCACACATGGTAGACTCTTGTAGTAAAAAGACCGAGACGGATCATACTACCTAATAAGTAATACATTTTGATTTATTTTTTTGGGGGGTCTATTTCACATGTTTTGCCCATTTTATGTAATATTTAATATGTTTTGCACTTTTAGAAAGCAGAAGGAGCTTCCTTCAAACTTTTCAAGGAACCTTCTTCAAGATCCCAAGAAATGGGAAAGCCTATGTAAGTAGAGAGTGTGTGGGCGTAATTGGGATTGAGATCCGTAAATCCATCTCGTGCACATACTTCACCTTCTTTCGTATGTATGTGTAAGAATGGACGAGTGAAAGTGTAGTAAATTCACTCCAGTTGACTCGCTAAATAATGAATGGGAATGGGAAATGAAAATGGAAATGTTTCCATGGAGAAAGGAGAGACAAAGTTTGGAAGACAAAGTGTCACTTTACATTTCACAAGAGCTTCACCTTCACAGACACTTTCACTTTCACTTTCACTTTCAAGACCGACGCTCCCCTTCCTCACACTAATCCACTGCACGCAGGAAGGTGTGTAGGCCCTTTTCTTATGGACGTACAAAAGTAGACTGTAGACTGTAGCTCACATCTTATTATGCTATTCAGGATAGAAACCTGTAAAAAAAGTATCGTATTCGACCTTTTAGACACTGGGGCTCAAATTGCTCCCGGGGCTCAAATAGTCACCGGTTCAAGGACCTAGGCGTTTTAATAGTTTACGGGGCTCAAATGCTTTCTGGGGAAACTAGTAGGATTTTTCCATCTCAGCTCAGCTATACATATCTATATGTACCATTCGATACTTTGTACTAGCTTGTAGTGCGAATGTGCAAATAGATGAAATGCGAAGAATCATACAAAAGGTTAACCTTTTCAACACGGTACTTTGTCTAGTTTTACATCCTGTTGAAAATGGTTATTTCTTATAATGTTGACCTTTGTGTATGTGTTGGCTCCTAGCTTTGCCCCTTTTAAAAATGTCGATTTCATGTTTTGACCTTTTTGAAAAGTGTTAACTACTGGTTTTGACCTTTTGGAAAACGTTATTTTCTTGTTTTGACCTTTTTGAAAAGTGTCCTTTACTAGTTTTGACCTTTTTGAAAACGTTATTTTCTTGGTTTGACCTTTTTGAAAATGCGTATTTCTCGTATTGACCTTTTTGAAACTTCTAATTACTGATTTTAAATATTCTGAAAGTGGTGATTTCTGGTATTGACGTTTTTGAAGCTATTATTTTCTAGTTTTGACCTTTTTGAAAACGTTAAATTCCTATATGCCCATTTTTGAAAGTGTTATAGTGGCTATATTTTTGATTGTTTTGGTTCGATTTGTTTTTAGTTTTGACCTTAATCATTAATGAAAAAGTGAAGTTGTAGACTAAATTTTTTTTAAAAAGCATTCTTTCCATATGGTGTCCTCGTGTCGAGCGGAGACGGTCCTATTTCTTCCATTTTCTAAAATGTATTATTGGATTCTGTTACCAGGCTCAAATAATACTTTCTGGTTAGTTTGGTGTTTTTTAAAAATAGTTTCCTCGGTGTCTATAATCAGTCAAATACGGTAAATACATGCAGTCAGGGTACACAGAACCAGTGCAAAGAATAGACACTTGGCGAAATTCAAAAAGATTCCCAAATTAATTAGATGGCTACTTGTACAAAGCAGAGATGCGAGATGCTTTTTTCTATTGAACGTAACTCAACTCAAAACCACTAAAATAATTCTCCATGCGTAATGCGTACACAAGTCCGCATTTTATTTTTTCGTTCGTTTTTTGTTCGTTCGTAAGTTCGTATTTTTTTATTTTGAAAAACAAAATAGTTATTTATTGATTTTACAAAAATACTTTTCCTTCAGTCTTTCTTTGTCTCTTTTGTATGTTTTTTTGTACATAATGAAAATGAATGTTGGGTTGGACGTGGACGTGAGATCAATAATGTGGCTCTATCCCATTGAGCTCATAAATGTCAAATCCTAATCCGTCGAAAAAAAAAATCCAATTACAATGACATCAATCTTTTATTACTCTCTTGTGCTATTCTTCTCCATTTCCGACAGCCCTTGACATTCAGTAGCGCCTTTTTTTGGGCAGATGTAGCATTCACAGAGACATTTAGCGTCTCTGGATGCTCCGTCCGTCCTTAGTATGCATGACTGGTGTTAGTAATGATGATTATAGCCAGACGAGAGAGGGATAACCCAATTATAAGAGCAAGTGTCAGAGAATGCATACATAATTGTATAAAGTATCTCTGACCATGTCACCAATGCATTCCATCGTCACTCGCCCAATTTCCAGTCAAATGACTTTGACTTTGACATTTTTGCAATCTTTGGCGAGGGGCTCTCCGTCTCCGTCTGACTTATGGATCCCTCCGAGACTGACGTCACTCAACAAGAAGGAAATCTGAGGGAAATTAAATTAATATTCCAGTCACTACACAAATATCCAATTGCTGTCTTCCGTTTCATACCAGATTCAAAATAGGCTGGATATACTATACTATACTATACTACATATATGCATGCATAGCGTCAGTGAACAAACATTCTGACAAGCAAAGTTTGGTCTCCTTAATGTCTAATGTCTACTAATATGTACAAGCAATAACCACAGCGCAAAGTTGTAAGGACCATCCTATTTTTTAAAAGTAGTCCAACTGCTCTAAAATGCGTGCTGAATTTTCTTAAAAATGTGTAAAACTGATGTTTTGCACTTTTTGAAGAATAGGTACATGGCCATTTACACGCTATTGTATGAAAAGTGAAATAGGTATTTAGACTTAACAAAAATAAAACTGCTATTTGCTCTTTTATGGAAAGAGTAAAACTGCTATTTGCCCTTTTAGAAAAAGAGTAAAATTGCTATTTGCACCTTTTAAAAATAGAAAAACTGTAGTTTACGCTTTTTTAAAAACAGTAAAATTGCTATTTGCACCTTTTAAAAATAGAAAAACTGTAGTTTACGCTTTTTTAAAAACAGTAAAACTGCTAAATTACACTCTTTAAAAACAGTCAAACTTGTATTTACGCTTTTTAAAAATAGTAAAAAACTGTTATTTCGCTTTTTAAAATAAAAAAACCTGTTATTTAGTATTCTAAAGAGTAGGAAACTGGTTTGGGGCCATTTTAAAGAAATACGCATAAGCGGTATTCTCACACTGTATAAAGAAGATATTTGTAAAGGTTTGATTATTATAAAGAACTTTCATTGCAATGCTTCTTCACCGACGATATACTAAAGGTACGCTCTGAATGTAATTATTGTAAACAATGCAACAATGGCCTCAACTGCCCAGACAAAGTGCAAAAGTTGTAATCTGTTTTGAAAAATTAATGTAATTACTCCGGATTTTTAAACCAACCAAACCTTTTAAGGACTGACTGAATTCTAAAAAAAAATGCCGGCAGTCATGTCTGCAGAAATGCAATGTGAATGTGAATGAATGGCAACAGAAACGAAGACAAAAAGTTTGGACGGATGATGGTATGTACCTACATAATGTAAGTATGTAAATATGTAATGCATATGTAAATTATTAATAATTTCAGTCACTCCTAAAGCTCACACTTAAAAAATATAAAATTCACCTGCAGTCTGCAGTGGATGCAGTACAAATACAAACATATGTACCTATATTTACAGACCCCTAATATTAGCCTATAGGAGAGTTTCATAAATTATCCGTAAGCTGGAATTTGATGGAAATACATGGACTGGAGAGTGGAGGCTTTTAAATGAATTTCCAGTGAATATTTTATGTGCAAACTTCCCACTGCTGCACCTTCCTTTACTTTACTTTTTTTTTGTTTTTTTCTTTTCTTTTTTTCTTTTTCTTTTTTTTTTTTACTTACAATTGCATTGTTAGCGTGAGTGTGTGTGCCTCTGCCTATGCGGTATGAAAGTGCTTAGTATTAATTATCGTCACGGAATAAAAATGACAAATGGTGGGGCCACGAAATGTAAAAGTCATTCAATATTTATGTACCTACCTTTCCCAATGCACTGGCTATAGGGCCAGTCATAAATTACGTCCGTCCTAAAGTCACTCCTGAAAGTTATGATATACGGTTCAATGAATGGTCACAATTTCTAATTAATTATAAATTATGGTCCTTTGGAATGTACCTACATAAACTGCATTGTGTCTGTCATTGTGTGTGTGTGCCAGGCCATAGCTATGCTCTTGAAACGCAGTGGTAGCGCCTATTATTTGTTAATGTGTCTCTTCCGAAATGCGAAATGCAAAAGAGCTCTTGGAAATTGCAGCTAATTATTTAATTGCGGTTTAAATACGTAATGTTCAATTTATGGACTTTTTGGTAATAATTGCAATTTTACGTTCGTGCCTAACACCTACCTACAAACATACCTACATAAAAGGTTTCTTCATTTTTTTAATGAAATTCATTGGAGCTTCGCAAAAATCACGTCTTAGTTAAAATTATGTAGAGCGGAAATACTATATGGTAATTTTCATGCTAAATCTCTGCATAATTTATGGGAGACTGTCAAAATATTTGTGAAGGTAACGATGTGCTTTAACTTTAGTCTAAAAGGCCCTTTGCCCAATTATTTGTAAGAGTAAGAAATGGGCCATGCACGCTTTCCTTTGCGTTTCCATCCCATCATTTAATAGTTTCGTCTCTAACGAGTTTTACAACTTCGTTTACAAGCATAACAAGTCCAAAAATAAAATTATAGCTCAAGTCAAAGGAAAGTAGGTGTGACAATTACGTCAGAGAGAAGAGCGACTAAACTCAAGTGTTTTCGTTTAATCCCTGAATGCTGTATGTAATGCAGATACAGCTGGGCTTTATTTTTCTATTTAAATCACATTCTTACCCTGCCTATGGTGTCAAAGCACAGGGAAAGCCTGCCAAAGTCACCTCATTATTTTTGAGGCGCTGAATTCTTTGCAGATGAATTTGGTTATAGTCAAATATTCGCATATACTATTCGCAACTGGGAAACCATGAAAAGAATACTTTACTAAAGTGTTTTTTTGTAGCAATTAACTTTTTCAAAGCTGTCAAAACTAGAAATTAACATTTTCGAACGCATTCAAAAACAGTAACTAAGACTTTCAAAAAGGTCAAAACAATAAACTACCGTTTTCAAAAAGATATAAAACTAGAAATTAACACTTTCATTAAGATTCAAAACATGAAATTAAGACTTTCAAAAAGGTCAAAACAATAAACTACCGTTTTCAAAAAGATATAAAACTAGAAATTAACACTTTCATTAAGATTCAAAACATGAAATTAAGAATTTCAAAAAGGTCAAAACAAGAAATTAACACTTTCAAACAGGTCAAAACAAGAAACTACCATTTTCAAAAAGATATAAAATCAGAAATTAACACTTTCAAAAAGGTCAAAACAAGATACTACCGTTTTCAAAAAGATATAAAACTAGAAATTAACACTTTCATTAAGATTCAAAACATGAAATTAACAATTTCAAAAAGATGTAAAACAAGAAATCAACACTTTCAAACAGGTCTAAACAAGAAGTATAAGCACTTTTAGAAAGGTCAAAACAAGAAACTACCATTTTCAAAAAGATACAAAACCAGAAATTAACACTTTTAAAAAGACGTAAAACAAGAATTTAACACTCTTAAAAAGGTCAAAACAAGAAATTAAGACTTTAAAAAAGGTCAAAACAAGATACTACCATTTTCAGAATGACGTAAAACAAGAAATTAACACTTTTAAAAAGGTCAAAACATGAAATTACCACTTTCAAACAGGTCAAATCAAGAAGTAAGCACTTTCAGAGAGGTCAAAACAAGAAACTAAAACTTTCAAAAAGATGTAGGGAGAAAGACTAACTTTATTATTCAAAACAAAGTTGACACTGTCCTCCAACGAGGATAGCCCAACGGACTCAGTGTACGTTACAGATTTTTGTTGGTTACAAATTATTTTCGTTATTGGTAGGATACATACAAGTGGTTTATAATATTAAATGTATTAGGTATCAGGCACATCTACTAGATATACAGTAGAGTGTAGAGTGTAGTAGTGTGTGTAGTAGTGTGTAGAGTACCGTTTCGAAAAGGTTAAATGAAGATAAATACTTTATTACAAAATGGGAAGAACGTAATTTATGAAAGCCCCCTGGACAGAATACTTTTGGAACTGCAATATTTCAGTGGTGGAATCTATGGATCGTAAATCTGATAGCCCTCGAACCCATTCCAACCTTCAAATCCTCAATCAATACGTACTTGAATGGGCTAGTATCTGCTTTTCTATTTTCTCTGATAGAAGTTACAAACACTTACAAACTTTGAAACCCAACGCCAATAACACATGCCAGGTATGAACTCTTATTAAGTGCTATACTTAGGTACTATGCCATTTGTATTTACTTGCCCCCATAATAGTAAGGCCGTCCTTGACCGTACAGAAATAAACACGATCGAAGGTTCCATATTTGTTTTTGTCACCACATTAACCATTATATGGGGTCGTATTTTTAAATTGTATAATTCGTATTATTGTGCAAGCAATTAGACTACAGCAGTAAGGTTGGTAAACTTGGTTTTGTTAGATTTAATAGCCGAGTGTTACTAAAATTACTAACAGAAATATATAGAACTATTAACCTACAAGGAACTGGGGAACCATGGAAATGAAAAGAATACTTTACAAAAGTGTTTAATTCTATAAAATAACCTTTTTTAAACGGTCAAAACAAGTAAACTACACTTTTTCAAAAAGGTCAAATCTAGTAAAAAACACTTTTCCAAAAAAGGTCAAATCTAGTAAATAACACATTTCCAAAAAGGTCAAATCTAGTAAATCACACTTTTCAAACGGTCAAAACTATAGAAATCACCATTTTCAAAAACATTCAAAACTAAATACATTATCATTTTGAAAAGGTTAAAAAGTACGCAAAATTACAATTTTTAATTTTTAAAACTACCTATAGATATTCTAACAGTGCTAAAAATAAAAAGGCGAAAAATAATTCATATTCACCCCATGCTTTTAAATCTGCTCGTATTGTCTTTACGTCTTTATAGTCTTTGCCCTGTTTTTTTTTAAATCTAACGTGTTTAATTGTTTACCAAAAGGCAACAGGGGGCAAATCTACTACTGATTACTTTTGAAAGTACAAAGATACCCTAAAGCAACGCAACTGTACCAAGGCAAGGGAAAAGTTGTTCTAGTCTAAGTCTAAATTAACTGAATTTTGTACAAAACATCTGTATTTATTTTGGAAAAACTTTGATGCAATATTCTTCAATACATCGGCAGTCGGCACTGTCATTACGATCTAGCAAAAGGGATAAAAGTCTGCCCACGTCATTACACTTACACTTTACTTTACTGTCTCAGTTACAACTGAATCAAATCATAGCAAAAACTGTATAGTTTATAGCAATCTACATACCGTAAAGCTTCTAATAGACGGCCCCGCCTCCTATTTACAAAATTCAGTTCGATCCCCGCCGTCTATTGGAGACCCGCCTTCTATTAGAAGCTTTACGGTATGTACATTGAACGCCTTTTAAAAATAATTGTATGTTGAATGTATACATACTCGATCTACAATAATTATGGTTTGTTACACTATACACTATTTAAAGCTTCAAGTCGATCATCTCTGTCACTGAATCACTATTCACTACGCTGTCACCAGCTGAAAGCCAGCTAACATTTACACTGTAACTCTCTGTACTATTCAGTATTCAGATTTAAATTTCATTTACTACTTGCGTCACAGCCAGACGTTTAGACAGGCAAGGGCATTGCAATTCTGGTTCTATTTTATAGACTATAGGTATAGGTATAGGTGTAGAGCATAGCAGCCCCTTTATATTCATTTTTCTTTAAACCTTTTCTGTAATGATAGAGAGTCTCCCTTTTGTTATTTGTTGTTCCTTCTTCTGTGAGAGTGACTCACCATCTTGATCGTTAGCTTAACTACCTTCAGTTAACTGCCATCATTCCCTGCACCAAGTATTACTCACTCACGCATTCATTCCGTACCAGTTTCCATTTGCATCTGCAATCAACACGTAGACTAACCTCAACTACCTAACTAGTAATACTAGTAAATCTGTAGAGGTGTAAAGTGTTTTGTACTAGAGATACTACTAATGTGTAAGGCATACAAAAATTAAGTTCAAGTTAACTTCCAAGAATTAAGATTGAGATCAGTTCTCGTTTCGTTTTCGTTTCCATTACGTCATTGATTGTGTCTATCCGTATCTAGTAGTACTACGTGTAGCTTAGTCGACCCTCATTCTTGATCTTCATCCTCAGTTACTTTTTATTTTCCTACCGACGAGTGCATTTTTGTTGTGTGGTGTGTGTTTTTAGCCTGGAATCATTGTTGTGGAGGTAAGTATTATCATAGAACAGATATCTTTGTTTTTACTTTTTGTGTGCATTTATGTAAATCGACTTATTAATTGTAAAAATATAATTTTATTAGGTATTTAGTTTTTTCATCTTGAACTAGTTTAAAGATAAAGTAGGAAATGCGTCAAATAAGGCTTTATTTTATTTAAGGCACTATTTATTTATATTTATTCAAATTGCTGGCAGCTGCTAATGCTAACACAAATAAATCCAAAACTGCCCACTTTTTTCAATTCATGCTGAATTGCCAAAGAAAGAATGTGTTAGTGCTAAATAGCTTAAATACGTACTAAGTGCTCACTATCACTAGTCAATTCTATACATAGCTTATTATTATGTGCAGACTATAATATTTCTTTGCACTTTTATTTAATAATGTTATTACGGATGGTATCTTCTTCTATATTTATGTACCTACATACTGTTTTGACTAAAGTGGAGTGAAGCATGCCAAATTATTATGTACGAAGCTAAAGGTAAGAGGTTAAAGCAAAAAGAGCGCAAAAAAAAAGTGCAGCTGTTGCTGTTTAGCCATTGTATGTAAATTGTACATAAATAACATTTGGTGACTTGCCCATGTTCTTTTTGGTATGAATCTTATTGATTGTAAATTGATTTGACCTTGCGGCCCAAGTATGTATACAAGTCGAGCAGCCATTAAATAAATGGTGTGTGAAATTATAATGGGTATTGGTATTACTAGTACTATGCTACTTTGTAATATGTACATAATATTATGTATCTCCATGGGCAACTGAATCTGTATCTGTCTTGTGGTACTTATTTTGATCAAAGATGAAATATTCAATGTCAAGCAAGCCTGAAGATAGTTGACGTTAAATGGTATAGTGTGGTTCAACCTGCAAATATGAAACCAAAAGTTCAGGTTCAGGTTCAGGTTCAGAAATAATAATAAATTATTATTTCTGAACAAGTCTTTATTTCTTACGGAAAAAATGGTCTAATAACATCTGTATGGTCCAAATCTCCAAAGATTTAATTTAGTTTAGTTTAGTACAACACTTTAATCGTAAATATAAATTAAGAACGTTTCTATATAAGAACTTTTTTACCAGCTGGCTATACAATATAAGGGAATTTAATAGCATTTTTATAGCATTGTTTATAGGCTCTGTTCTACTGCAGATCTTTTTTGTATTTATTAAATACTAAATGAGCTAATGTAATTTATTATCAAGTCTACTTTGTACAGATTTTTCTCGAGTTACTGTCAACTGTCAACTATTTAGAGCCAGTTCAAAACTCTCTTTATATGGGATTGTGAGTGGGAAGTTGACAAGTGAAATCGAATTGAGGCTTTACTTTATTTAGGAATATTTTATTTTGTCATTTATATTTGGGCATACATTTTATTTTGTATTCAAGGTCCAAAGCATAAAAAGTAATTCTTCAGTTATCAATTATCAATAATGCAAACTAGAACGAGCTAGGCGAAGGGTTGTACAACTGGATAGACTCTTCTGTATTCTGTATTGATAGTTGAAATAAAATGGAAACATTTTATAATTTTTATAGTTTGTAAGGATATTTTTGTAGCAATTGCAAAGTGCTGACGTAGTATTCTCTCGTAAAATAAATTGTGCCTTAAATTAATGAACTAAAGGATCGATCGTATTAAAATAAGTAAGTACAAAATAGGATTTTTATTTCTACATAAGTTTTTGATGTATTTGAGTCACTCTTTCGTGTTTCCGTCTTCCAGTGAATTTTAGTATCAATTCCATTTTATTCTGTCATTTTTCCGAATGAGATCATTTCTTAAGAAATATTTTTGATCCTGATCCTTTATCTGTCAAGTATGCAGTGATCCTGTGTGCATGTTACGTGACCTAGATCTCAGGGTTAAAAGTGATGCAAAATTGTGTTCTAATTCAGTAAATCAGTGCATTATTGTGTTTGTTACTGAATCGACGAGTCAGTGAGCAGTGGATTTTAAGAATTTAAGAATTAATAAGAATTTAAGAAGAAATACCTATATAATAAATAATATTTGTTTTGTTGGTAAGTACAAAAGTAGGGCAAGTTTTTGACTTGGTTGGTTGGGTAGGACACGCACGGGGAACTTTTGAATTCTGTATTTCTTGCAACTGAAATTGAAAGAGAAAAAAAGGGAAGTTTTTATGTAATCTCTCTTTCATAATCGAATCTCCATTCCTTTAATTTTAATTGTAATTGTAACACCTTCCCAATGATCCTGTAGTTCAATAGAATTCAGGATTACTTGGGCTCACATCACAATCAGTGTTTTTATTTTTTTACGTTAATCGATTTTGTAATCATTTTTTTTTGTATTTAGCAGTAACTCTTGCTATTAAACATTCAACGTAACCTCGAAAGTGTATATGTACTACAAGTACAAACTACAGATTATTTATTTTGGGGCTAATTGTAAGGTAAAAATACGTTTCCTTTATTAATTATTTGTTTAGAATTTACTGGTTCTTCTGCATTTCGATTTAATTGACAGATTGCCATCGTATTGCATTTTTAATTGTAGACGGTTTTAGTTTAAGTGTTGCTAGTGAGTTCTTAATTTTAAAATCAGCCAGTCTGACTGTATCGTCAATCGTTGTAAAGCTGTAGCATTTAGTATTGAGTTTAAATTGCCAAACTTTGTTTGTAAATTTTAAATTGTCGTTTAACATTTAAGTTTATTGATATTGTTCTAAATTTAATTGTCAATTGTTTGTTGTTGTTTTTGTCTAGATATGATTGACAGTGCAGTTCAGTGCTCGGTGGTTTGGATTGTTTATTTATTTATGGGATTTTGAAGTTGCATTAGTTCTTCATTGTTAATTACACTGTTGACTGTCAACTGTAGAAACCGTTATTGAATATGATGTTTTGTTATTGTATTTGGAGCTCAGCACCCATTAAAAATGACTTAACTGTGTTCCAAATGTGTTCGCATTGCGTTTCTGTGAAAAAACCATCCTATTTTAGTGATCAGTTATCAGTTTTTGCGGTGTTTGTTCATCATTGACAAAGGGGTCTGCCGTATTTTCGTATTTTGGTCTGTACGGTTTGATGAATAGTGAATTCAAGATGAATTCTCCAGTAGTTTATTATTAAGTCTTATTTATGTATGTAATCGATAACGTCTTTTATTAGCTAAGTACACTGCATTAATAGGCCAGTGCTTAAAAGGTTGTGTGAATCACATGAAAATTGCTAAGAATTGTTTATTTATACTTACGTTTTTGCGGTTTGTTGACTGTCTATTATGGCTTTTGTGGTTTGGTTGGTGAATAATTGACGATAGGTACATACTTATTACATGTTAAATGTTCATCCATTAAGAGTTATTATCAATTTTACCCACCTCTGAAGTTTTATGGCCGGCTTTGAAATGTAGTGCGACACAATAAATCAATTTATTAGTTTACCTACTAGTTTTAATGGTTAGCTCTACTAAAATCAAAATAATGTAGTACCTCTATACTGAAAGTACATAAAATAGTTAAACATGTTCATTTATTGATTTATTGTTCCTATGAATCTAATTACTATAGCGCGTCTGTATTTATAATTGATAGGTTTTGTTCATTGCTAAGTATTTCCTTTAAATAGTAAGGAGTTGCTTGCGAGCACTGAAGGTTAAGCACACGTTATTAGTTTTGAAAATCGTTTCCTAATGACAGTAATAAGGAAGCTCAGAGCCAAGTGTGAATCCACAAAGGTTTTTGCAGTTCACTAGTTCCTTGTAAACGAGTGTTAAAATTGAAGCTAATGTCAAAAGTGTCAATAAATAATGTCAACATGTCTTTGGAGTGTGAAGGCCTCTGACTCTAAGTCAGTTAAACTAATTCGCTTTCCTTGCGGTTTTAAGTAATAATAAAATTAGTCATTGTTTTGAAGAAAACCGTAAATGGTAAATTAAATGCAATCTTGACCTTTTTTCCTTTTTTGTTTTGCTATCCAGGTTTGAAACCGCTGACTGAACTGTGAAAGAATTAAGCAGCTATTCAAATATTTTGGGAAGGCTAATCAGCATAAAAAGAAGAATTCAAAATGATGAAAGTGGCGACGCAAGTTCTTCGGCCAAAGTTCATTCTGATGACCCTTGTGCTACTGGTGAGCTTTGGCAATCAGATGAAAGTGTCAGCAGGCCCAATTCCAGACACAGATAGTGCTTTCGAGACTATTACTAAAAATACCAGTAATTTCTTGGATCGAGCTCAAAACACATTCTCCTTGGATGAAAAAGACAAGTGAGTTTACCTGGGATTACCTATATTATGTATCCGTATCTATCTATAGACTATAGTGCAGAGAGTGACTTTATTAATCATAAAACGTACTTAACGAAGCTGACATTATTGTCCTCCAACGAGGATAGCCCAACTGCCTCGGTATACATTGCATGCTGGTATTTTCTATTTAGAAATAATGGTTGTTATGAAAATAATAATTAGGTAGGTATGTTGTGTTATAATACAATACCTACATTGAATTTGAATAAGTTAATCCATCGATGATGAAATCCTTATGAGTACAAAAAATTAAAGAACATTTTGATTTTAGACATTTTTACTCGATCTCCAATGTACAAGGAACTTCAATGTATTGATGACGGTATTTTTTAATTTTTGAATTGGAACACGCTATAATGGAGTAAATATAATGGATTGTATTTATTGAGTGATTTTAGTAACACGGGTTAGAAACCTTTGGACTGTTTTCTTCTAATTCAGTTGACGTAAGTATCGTGTTGAAACTTCTCAAAAGATCATTTTCACACAAAACTCAGTCCCATTAATAATAAAGTACAGAAAGCGAATCTAGTCTGAATAGTGAGTAATCAGTGAAAACTACTTTGTTCAATCCACTTACCTTCTTATAACAATAGTACTCGTATTATAGGTAGGTGCATAGGTAGTTACGTCATTTCAAGACCAGTAACCTTCTTTCGTGACTAAAATAATAAACGTGATAATTTGATGCAATCGATAAGAAAGCTTCGTCACAATTTGCATAATAAGGAGTGCAGTTGGTGTCGGATATACTGAAATACAATGAACTGACGTAATTTACTTTGACAATAGATGATTTTTCTATACGACTGATCTGATCGAAGTATAATTTAGGTAATAAAGTTCTAAATTATCCATGCACAATCTACTTAACACCTAGGTAGGTTTGTGTGTGAGTAGTAATAGTCACGTGTACAAAGTGCAAACTGGGACTGATACAGTATTTTTGTAGTTTTTGCTGATGCTAGTAGCAACAAAGTTTTGCACCGTAATCATTATTTGTAATGAGATATTTTATAGATCAATTTCCGTGTTTTCCGAGTAGTATGAAAGTATCTACTTAAATAAAAATTTATAGTCTATGACACTGTGACCTGTGGCGATATCAACTCGTAAAGGGCAGTGTAATCAATGGTAGTGATAAGATTACATTGAGCTACACGTTTTTTGTGTGGATTATTTTGTGATAACAGTGTTTTTGTTGTCTAATATTTTCAGAGATAAAGAGAAATTGACTCCACTCGAGATCGTTTTGATAGCCGTGGCTGCCTTCCTTGTGTTCATGTTCCTTCTCTGCTGCATCGGCTACTGTTTATGTGAATGCATTAAGGAACTCATCTGCTGTGTTTGCTGCTGCAAATGCTGTCGGGACTAAACCATACAAAGTAGTGACATTGCAATAATTTAAATCAGAAAGCTAATTAAAGTTTAATTCTGATGAAGCCAAATCAAATATACGGAACTGGGTGGCAACATAAACGAAGAATTACCGTCCGTTTTTGTTATCGTCTATGTATATATGTAGGTAGGTAGTTATTAAGGCTCTTGCTACTTACCAACTACGAGTACGTACACACGTTTACAAATTGCAATCGCCACCAGGTTTTGTTTTAAATATTACTTCCAAAATCTCTGCTCAAATGCCACTTGGTTTCCATTGCGCATTGGAAATTAATTTTTTTAAATGACGAAAACAGTAGCTACATGAATTAAAATTGTATTCATTGTGAATTTTTGTGGCTTAAAATTGAGGCTAACGGTGCAGCTCTGAATCTCGATTCAACTTGGTTGTCGATTAGCTTTATAGTAATCTAAACAAGTATTTGGTTATGACTTATGAATTCATTGTAATTTTGTATTGAACTGTAGAACTTAAGTTATGCGCAAGTGGCTAACGGTGAACAAAAACAACTTGACGACCGATGTTTCAGTTTTGGACACGTTGTTTGTTTTTGTAAACCGTGTTTGATTGACACACAAAGTTGTGTTAAAATCGAGTGTTTTTATTATTATATTATAATAACAAGTGCAATTCGTGTAATTTACGATAATCAAAACCAAACTAGGTAATAATATTATTATTGTTATTTAGTTTAGTCGCAGTCGAAATGTAATACAATACGTTTACGGATTTCGTTATTCATGTTTTAAAATTACTTTATTTACGATGTAATGTATTTCGCACAAACAATTTTTGTTTTAGTTCATTTCGTAAGATAAGCATTAATGAATGATTGGACGACTATTTTTGACCAAGCACTTGTGCTATTTTTTGTATTAAAGTAAAACCTTTCTGAGGTGGTTCGTTGGGTACTACTTTTTTCCATCAACTACTACGGCAGCAATTTATTCTGTTAAGCATTGAACTTCCAGATAATAATTTTGACCACAATATACAGATAGTTTACAACATATAGGGAGTGTGGCTATACATATAGAGGTTGAACTATACGTATTATCTTTGGTTGTTACCTCCTTAATTCGAAGCAAAAAGTATGAGCTCAGTAAAGGTTTTAGTTGTATGTAATTGTCAAAACTGCCTAAAATTATTTTGTACGCCACTATCAACTGTGACGCGCAAATCAAATAGAATGTGAACTACAATTTTTATACAAGCTTACTAGCATAACGATTCTTGTACGTTGTTATTGTGTATTAAAAACGTGTGAATAAAATAATTATAAAACTCAGTCTTTCATAATACATAATAATGCCATTTACATTTAATGACATGTTTGTTATGCATTAAGACTCATCCGTTAAAAGAATCGCACTAATATAAAGTTTGTAATTTTTTAAGTTCACCGTGAGAAGGTGTTTCTGTCTGGAATCCGATCTGTCTGTACCCGTATTTTCTAAATTAATACACCTGCGTACTATCCCATTTCTACATCCACGATATTACAGTCGCGTGAATTACAGACCCGAGTAATTCAAAAATTAAAAGAAATTCGAAATTCAAAGAAGCGTAGTGCATAGAACTATCCAGGTGTGACTACTGGCTGGTATTTGAAGTAACATTGAAGGAAAGAAGAAGCAATAAATATGTAAGAATCTGCTCAATCATTCTCTGTGGTGTTTTAAATGAGCAGTAAACGGTAAAAATTCGAACTCCAAACCATCTCAAACTGCGGAGTTTGACCAGCCGGATGTCTTTACAGCGGATGTGATTTGTGGCTAAACCGATTATTTCAGAATTGGACGAAGAGCTAACAATAAGAGTATTTTTGAGCTTTCTAGAGGTCTTTTCAGACAACTGTGCGTACAACTGTAACCTCCATTTAACCAATACACATTCCGACAAATACCGGATCTGACCCAACTGAGTAAATGTAACAAAAATGACGAAAATCATTACGCCTACCAGAAATGGGAAAGTAAGGTAAACATGAATAGGAAGGTGCTCAAAGGACGTAAATGTGAGGTATAAACAACACGTTGAGAGCACAACAAGTACACAAACGACAGCACAAAGCAGCTCATAAATGAACTTGTTGTATAATATTGTAAGCAGAGTTAGTTGTGTGAAGATTTGTATCTTATTTTCAATGTCTTCCTTTGTAGTTATTCGTCGAAGACTCTTAACGACCACTACACCTGATTGTGATTTGGAATTTTGAGTATTTTCTGGACTTATTTTTACTCCACAAGAGGAATCCCTGTAAAATGATTTTAGAATGCTGCTTATATAAATCATCATACAATTAGTTGAATTGAGTTGAAAATAAATCTATCTCAGTTCATTTTTAAAGGTGAATTTAATCATTAAATGTGACTCACTCACCGCAGTAGGTGCAACCATTGTAGAACACTAATAAAATACCCCCATGAGATACACATCCCAACCAGTAGCGCTTGAATAGCTCCGTACATTACGTAGAATTCATAAATGGCAAATACGAGTAGGACGAAATTATTTGACTGGAACTTCCGAGGAAACAGGGACACAATGTACATGGAGTGCTCCGGCATTACAAATACCGTTAAGCCAAAAAGCAAACCAAAGGTTATCGTCATGAGAAAAGTGTTTCCTAGTGGAAATATGGCGGCTGGATTTTCCCACCAATCCCTAACTTTGTAGCCATTGTCTGAAAAGATTGTAGTAAAATATTTTTCAAAATAATTCCATCACGTAAATTCAGGTAAGGTTGACTATAACTATAAAAATACCTCTTAATTTCCTTTGAACTGAATCAATGCCGTTTATAAGCAAAGCTCCCTCCATCTCCCCTTTAAGGACGCAGAAGCATAGCAGAACCGATGGTGGTAATAGGCCACATTTCAGGAAATGAATTGCTGTTTGAGCCCCAAAGTCTTTATCTACCACAATTCTTATAACTAACCCGGAGGCAACGTATGTAGAGTGCAAAGCAAAATGACAAGTATTGAGGTAGCAACACCAAATACGAAACGGCCCGTCCGATCTTGTGCTCTCACAACGAAAGGAGCTCTCATTACCCCCAAGGGGCGTAAGACGTAATTTAAAGGGAGTTAAACGGAATTGTAAAGAAATATAAAACCAGTATTTTATCACACGTACTATGAGTTGACGCATTTTTGAAAAAACTAGTCTGTTTTATTTTGGTTACTCTTTTGATGTACTTACATACGTATATGTTTGTCAAAAAGGGGTTGTGGACTGAAAGTTTTTGAAAGGAAAATAGTGACTAAAGACTGAAACTAATTGAGCATATTACTGCACGGACAATTATTACTTGTGCGCATTATTAAATTAATATTGCTAGACGCATTATACATAATATTAAATGTCTATTGAGGCAGAACAGAATGGATGTCTATACCGTAATAGTCGCACTGCGATACCAGGTGAGTTATTAACAACTTATTAATGTGTTTTGTTACAGAATAGTAAAAATGAGAGCTCATTATTTTAATAAATATGACTACTAAATTGCTCAAATAAAATAGGCGGTACATTCGATATCTGCATTTTGGTACACGAACAATAAATTGATCAATCAAATGGCATTTAAAATTAGGGAATTTGCTTTTGCGTTTAAAGGTAACATAGAATAGAAAACCAACGGTGCTTTTATATACTCTTAAAAGAGACACTACCACTTTTGGGACTTTATTTTTGCGCTGGTGCTACTGAACGCTCATAATAACAAGGTATTATTTTCATAAAAAAGTTTTGGTAAGTAACTGTGAGTCAGACAATTGTGCTAAACTCATAATAATTCAACCGGAAGTACTGTCTTGTAATCTATTTCAATACACAAAATATTTTAACTATGGTACTAGTTGCAGCTTCACGGTGGTCATCAAACTGGCACTGGGGAGTCACACATCTGTCAGAAATGTTTAGAAAAATAATGAACTTGCTTGTATTATTATTAACAGTATAAACGTAATTAACAGTTCAAAGATAATTAAACATATATTATAGCTGCCAGTGCAGTGTGCCTTACATCTGCGACCGCTGCCTGGATGCATTGACCAAACTCAGCATACTTGGCACACCTTTCATCCTTTGGATCCAAAAAATCTCCAATCTTTGTTTTACAGTTTTGAAATGATTCAATAACAAAAGGTTTTGCTAACGTGGTCCGGTTCCCAATAGCAATCATCAATGTTTCATTTGTCACTAAACCATTTTTTTTTATCTAATATACATAAATGCATAAATTATTAGTAGAGCCTTTGTTTAACCAACTTTAAAGTATAATAATATTATAATTAATTAATAGTTGAATATTAAAGTTTATGTTTACTATTTGTTGGGTATCCAGGACACACCGAACAACGCATCCCATTTTTCTTGAGTGTTCCTTCATGTCCTTGACTTTCTTCTTCATTTCAGCATTGCAGACCCCAAAATCTTTCACTATTGATTTCAAAGTTCGTCTGCTTTCTTTCTTACACTGTTTCATATCTTCTGGGTTTTCGAATCTTTTTGAACTGCATTCTCTTGCCTAGTGTAACACATCACAATTAAACGAATAAATCAAATATATTCATTCCTTATGAATCAGCGAAAACAAGGATGGCTCTAAGGATCTAGACCTAATGAAAGATAAAAATTATTTTAGTTTAATAAAATGAATATTTGTTTACCAAAAATGTAAAAAACAAGAGGCAGAAGCAGAGCGTCGCAATTGCACGTGTCTCCATTTTAGAAGCAAATATGTACTAACGATAAGCCAAAATCGAAATAATTGACAGATCGTTTAGTTTCATAACGCTTCGGGTGTGCGTCACTAAATTAAATTTTTGACATAGCAATTATTTTAATCGTTGTTTTTAATAAACTGAGTAAATGAGATGCAGTATATAGTAATTATGAGGATTTCGTTCTGAGTTCGCATGAGGTCGAAAAAACGAGTGTATACGTAATATGATGGATAAACAATCAAAATAGATTTTAAGCGAGTAGTGAACGTAATTTTTTACATTAAACAAAGAAAGGAATGGAATGCATCCGCTGATTACTGAAAGGTTGTAATTATAATTATTTTGACGCGTCGGCTTCACATGGTGTACATTTTTTTGAGATTAATCTGCCTTGTTATTTTCTAGAAAATTTTCAATTTACATTTTATTTTATATGTATGAAATACACTTCTATGTGTAGTAGAGTAGTACATATATAAGTACTAGATAATATAGATATAGATAAGTATCATGTATTAAAGTCCATGGATTTATGTAAAATGCAACACAGGGAGTGCAGCAGAAATATTGAATTGCCAGTGAATAACGTAAATAAAGTTTACTTCCTAGTTAGAGCCTCGGGGCCCGGGGCTCTGTTAGAAGAAATGAGGTACTTGTAATATTATCAATGCTATATATGCTAAGCATTGATAAACTAACTATGCTATAGTTAAAGTTAACCATGGTTAAAGTTGCAAGTGAAATTAAGGTCTACGGCGTCGAAAGTGGACGTTTTCGCATCGAAAAATGGACTTAATTGCAGTAAGTAATGTTAGTTACCTAATAATTACTGTAAATGACCTAAATGATCACCGAGATGTTTTTATGGAAATTAATTATGTATGGAGAACCTCACCAGGGCTGGGAATGTTCAAAGCAGCAGTATGTCCAAAAATTCTGCAAGTAATAATTCTTGGACTTGGACTATGTAATGAAATGATGATTCAAATCGTGCAAATCGCTTCAACAATCAGTCACTTTGTGAGAAGCTCAAAAATCAAGCTCTTTTGCTATTTTAAGGACCAAAAGCAATCAAATGTGAAGTGTTGCTCCGCACAGAATAATAACTAAAATGGAAACATAAAAAAGACAAACGTTAATTATTAGGGGAGTGGATGGTAATAAAAACATTTTTGTTTGTTTCGAAATGGCAAGATAAAACATAAAAGTACCTTTGACCCTAGTTGATACTTACAACTTATTATAGAAGCCGAACATATTATGATGAGTGTTACCACTTAATTTTGATGCTTTTACATATATTTGGAATTTACAATGAAATGAACCCAAAACTATGCAGGTGGTGCTATAATTTTGAGAAATCATAACTTTGATTTTTATTTTTATTTGAGCAAGTGAACGGTTTGACCCAAAATTCGAAATACATAGCGTAAACAATACATACTTACAGCAACTGCAAAATTGGCAATGGCATGCTAATTACCATAAAACTGCATGCAGGAAAAATATAATAACCAATAAATGAATAAATAATTGACTCAATTTACTTTAAATTCAATGAACTGGTCCGTAGTCAATTCACTGCTGACTGAGCGTGAGCTTGCAAATTCGAAGGAGCAACATTAAATCACAAATATTTTGGATGAATTCATACTTATTTTAGGTACTTTAGTGCAACAATCAGTAAAATGAAGTAAAAATTCAATTACGTTGAATAAATTCATTCGGGTTAAAAGTTTGTCGAAAATATCGTCGTTTCAAAATAATTATTTCATTGCGTTTCACTACTTAAATACCATTAACTTAAAATTAATCGAAAGGCAACAAAGTCCCTTACAGCAATGCGAAACAAAACATATTACGTCAAAGAAACAAAATGGTAAATGGGCGAGGTCAAACTAGAATAATGACAAATAAAGCTTGTTACTCTTCTTGTTAGAAAGAAGATGTTGACAATTAATTCATTGTTTCAGATCACGCACTTTTTACAATTCATGTGGTGGGAGCACCTTAGGTCAAAGGTTATAATAACGTAACCATACGCTCAACAAGCGTAATTGCTCAACGCAATTGCGTTGAGCGCAAGTCTAAATTTTTCCCAACACGTTTTCTGATGCTGGCGACAAGTTGACGGATCACTAAACGCTTTTTTACAAACTTTGCATGCGTAGGGCTTATTTCCTGTGTGGATATTTTCGTGAATGTTTGAAGCAGATTTCGATGGAAATCCTTTTAAGCAGTATCTGCACAGAAATGGCCTGGTGTGAGTAAGAAAGTGATGTCGAGCAGCCTTGGCACTCCCTGTCTTTTTCTTACAAATGTTGCATTCAAAGTCAGGCTTTCCCGAATGCATTTTCACAGGAATGATACTATGGTCCCGTTTTCGCTTTGAATGTACGATCAATTGTGGATCTGGTGGTTTTTCTTCTGTTTTCTTTTCGATTTCAGTGTCAGATTCAGGATTAGTGATGTCAATTACTTCAATTCGCTCAGGAGAACTTTCAATTAAGTCAAAAACGTCGACTGCTGGCTCCTGAAATTCAAAGTCGACCGTTCTGTCACTCTTAGAATTTTCTGTTTGTAAAACATCCACTGTGTTGCTTTCAGTTTCGGATTCAGAATCAGCAATGTCAACCGTTTCGACACACCTAGGAGAACTTCGAATGAAGCCAGAATCGTCAGCATCGCCCATCCTGTCACTGTTAAAACTTTCTAATCGAAATGAATCGACCGTATTTGTATTCACATCGGTTGTACTGCTGGTCGAATGAGGTGCTGATTCTACAAAAGATTGGTCAATTGCGTTATTCAAATTCGATGACACGGGTTGGAAATCAGTGTTTTGTTGAGGCTGTACTACGAGTGTGTTGATTGATTTTTTCAAATGGGACGCTTCATGGTTCAGTTTATTGATTTCTTCTTTCAAAATACCCTGATGAAAACAAAACCATACGTTCAACGTTTAAGCGTGTCAACTGTCAACTGTTCAGTATCAAAGTTGAAAGTTTAATCCGATTTAAAAGAATTAGTATTGGGTAAGTCCGCAAAATTATGATCGTTTTTTAAGATACACTGTCGATCATAATGTCATGGATCTGGATACTATTCTCCCGTCATTGATAATCCACTAATTAACTACTTACTTACAACACAAAAAAATAATTAGGGTGAGGGCTTGTAATTGTGGTCGATTTTTGCAAAATACTACTTCAACTGGCAACTGAATTAAAAAAATGAT